>JALHBX010000299.1:0-32359 GCA_024340025.1 Tolypocladium tundrense | reverse complement strand
CGGCCCCGCCCGGGTCCCGGACGTCGTCGACGCGGCGACCCGGCTCATCGCCGACGAGCGCGTCGCCGGCCGCGCCCTCATGGTCGGCCCGCGCCTGAAGCACGCGCCCGAGGGGGAGGTGCCCGTCGCGCCGCACGAGGGCGGCGGCGAGGGCCGCGCCGCCTGGGAGTGCTACGCGGCCGACTACGACGAGGTCGAGATGTTCACGTGGCGGTACGTGCGGCTGCTGAACCTGGCGGCGACCCTGAGGGGCTCGCTGGCGTGGGTAGGCGACCTGTGGAACATGTTGGTGAGGAAATAGAGCATGCCCGGTTGCCAACGAGTACGGAGCACGGAGTACTGCGTACATATATATATGTACATATACATATAATATATATAAAGGCGTTCTGCACCGAGTCCAGAATAGATGTGATGCGAGACCCCTGAATGAGACCCCAATCTCTGCGGCTCATGCTCTCTATTCAACGCGTCTAGTGGCAGGCTCCCATCAACAGTACATATCCCATCAAAGAAAATATCCCATCAAAGTAAATACTCCATCAAAGTATATATCCCATCAACATCCCGTCAACAGTAAATACTCATCCCACGCAGTGGGCAAAGGTGACATGGACAGAAGGAAACATACTTGCGCTTAGGGACCCATCCAATTTTCCCATGCTAGTCTTGAACGCCGGCTGTCCCATGACTTTTTACAACACAGCGACACAAACTTATCTTGTTCTTCCCGGCGTTTCCAGCCAAGGCGAGCCCATGTATCTTCATGCCACTCCTGATCTTCCCCATCTCTCCCGGTTTCGCATCGGCCTCGCTGGTGCTGGCACTGTCGTCTCTCTGCTTCTGCCCCGTCGTGGAATATCCCAGCCCGCAGCCGCACCATGTCAGGGCTGGTCGCCAGCCGAGAAAGTGAAACCCGCCATGATTGGCCCCCAGTAAATCGGGATGAACCGCGAGGTCCCGTCCCTCGGCAAAAACACGCTGTGTCTTCGTTGATGTCGTTGATGAAAAAGCCCAAAACAAAATGTCGTGATGCGTCGTAACTTTTGGTCATCATCTCCGGTTCCAATGGAGTTCGCCGTTCTAAATGCCATCGCTTTGAAACAGTCGCATGCGGTGCGTGCCTAGAGGATGACGCAACGTTGGCTGTTGTGGTCTCGCATCCTCATACGCCGCCGGCGCTTGTGAGAGCCGCGGAAGGCGTCGAACTTGAAGCCACCGTCGTCGGCTTCGGTTGCCGTCAAGTAGTCGTCGTCCTTGCGGAGCATCTGGCGGCACAGATCGACAAACACCTCGTCCACGTTGGCTGTCGAGTGGTCAGCAGCCGACCCCAGATGGCGAGTCATTCTCCACGGGGCCGTGGCACTCACTCCGCGTCCTGGCGCTAGACTCGTAGTAAGGAGCTCCCCACTTCTGGGAAATGGAGAAGCCCTTTGCCCTCGGAACGACTCGAGTCTCCTCCAGGTCAGCCTTGTTGCCGACGATGACCATGGGCACGTTCTCGTCGTCCTTGATGCGGATTATCTCCTCCCGCAGGCTGGCCAGCTCGGTCAGGGACGAGGGCGAGGTGATGCTGAATACGAGGAGGAACCCCTGTCCGGTCTTCATGTAGAGATCTCTCATGGCAACTGATTCAGGTCAGTCAGCGGTAAGACAGCGCAGAGCCCCCGAACCTGGGCAAGGGGGTCGGATCAAGGCGTACCAAACTGCTCAGTGCCAGCGGTGTCGAGGCTGCATCCTCTGTCAGTGACCACTTCTGCAATATGGCTGCCACGCACGCGGCGCGGGCGGACTCACATCTCGAGCACGACCTGGCGACCCTGCATGAGCGAGTCAGTTAGCAAGGCGTTGGCGGCGGGACGATTCATGCTCAGGCGGGCGCCCACTCACATCGACTTGGAGCTGGGTGCGGTAGGAATCCTCAATGGTTGGATCATAGCTCTCAATCCACTCGTTGTGGACGAATTGGGCTGTGCCGACGTCAGCTGCGCGTCTAAAAGAGGTCGGGTTGCCTCCCCTCGGGATGCAAGACATGGAGCTCACCAGTTAGACAGCTCTTGCCAACGCCGCCTGCAGATGCCAGTCAGGTGAATGCGCACGTGATCGAGAAGAGAGCATCAACGAACCTGCTCCCAGGACCACGACGTGAAGCTCGCGGCTGGAACGGCACTGTCAGTGGGCTGGGCTGGCGGCGGCGACCCCAATTGACCGGGTTACGTACCTCGCAGACATGTGGTAACGCGGCGCCATGGTGGTCGCGGATGGCATGTGGTGGTTGTGCGCCGATGCGCGTACCTCGCCCTGCAGATTTTTGTGCTCGCAGCGGGCCGCACCGATCTGGGCCAGCAACAAGACGGTGCAACAGGAGGCAAAGACGCGGTGTCGTCCCCGAGACAGTGCCCTCTCCGCCGAGGCTTTGGAGGAGCAATCGGCCGTTCAATGGCGGCGTCGACGGACCGAGCCGAGGAGGTGTCGCCGGCTTCGTTCTGTGGTCTGCGAAGGCGGTGAAGGGGGGAAGTAAATCAGTGCGTAGCTGGGGGGGCCAGGTAGTGTATGGCGGATGCTGTGAAGATTGCCGGGCCGTCGTGGAGGAGCAGCAGCAGCAGCTAGGCTGGAGAAGGTCGGAGCTGCAGGTCTAGGTCGTCTTGGGTCTTGGGAGCACAGGGTGGGGGAGCCTTTTGAGCCGTGTCTCTGTGCTATGCCCTCCGTCGTCAGGTCGTAACACTGCAACAGCTTGGGTAGGAAGCTTCGGGCGCGGAGGAGACGAGGATGGCGTGACGTGGAAACGTGCCTGTCGCTGGGCCGAAACACCTGTACATGTATGCGTTTTCGTCGAGGCGGGTGGGCAAGGCGAGTGAGATGTCGCAGCACCAGCCGTGCAAGTCGCCGCCCAATGCAATCGGGGGGGCGTCAAACGACGAGGGGTTAGAGGGAACAGCCCAAAGCACACGAAACTGCAAAAGCAAAGGCAAAGGCAAAAGCAAGGAGACGCGGCCGGCGGTTCGTCTGTTCCACAGGAGAGGCGGGAAGAGTGGAGGGAAGATGGAAGAGCAGCGAAGAACAAACGGAGACGGGCGAGCAGGCAACAGGGGCAAGCAAGATGGTGGGGAAGAATGGAAGTTGTGCAATAAGCCGGGGAGGTTATGGCTGGGCAGGGGCACGAAGCAGGCGATGAAAGGAGACGATCCAGGAGAACAGACGGATGACGGCACCACACTTTCGGCAAATCCACCAAAGGGGCGTCGAGGGGAATGGCGTTTGCCGCCTGTCTCGAGGTGAGAACCCGGGAAGCCAGGGCAGGGCGCGGGAACCATCAGGCGCAAGCGCAAATCCACGGGCCACGGTCGATGGATGGGCTTGGGGCCCAAGGCGCTGTAATTATGTAACTGGAAGGCTTCTATCCATGGATCTATGCGGTGCAGACCCCGGATCGAGCGGTGGCCCCGTCGCGCTCTGTTGCAAGGGCGCAGTCGAGGCTGGTGCCTGGTTCCGGGCGTCGTGGCTCCAGGCGTCATCGGCTCTGGGCCTCGTTGGCTCCGGGCCTCGTTGGCCTCGTTGGCTCTGAGCGTCGGTCACATCTTGCGTGCTCGGTCGCATTTCGTCGCCCGCACCATCCGTCGTCCTTGCAGCTTGCAGCCGCCTGCAGCTACCGCCGAACTCTGCTGTGCCGTCCGTCCTCCTGTCGCACCCGTTGCGGCGTTTGCGTTTCTCCTTCGACGGACAACGTCACTGCAAGAGTGGCTTGTCGCGGCGATGATGTAGTTGTACATGGAGGGCGCTCCACTCGTCCGCTGCAGCAGGCGCGGGCGGAGGCGCAGACGGGGCCTTGGGGGGCTGCTCGGGCTCAGGTACCCGCGAGGACAGGCGGCGCCTGTATCGGTACCTGCACGGACGCGGTGGCCAATCCCGTTACACCTCGTCCGTGGGGACGGGTCGACGACGCCCTGTGCCCGATTGGACACCACGCAGCCGGGCGCAGCGTTCGAGACATGCTAAAAGAATGGTGCCCAGGTGCCCAGTCGTGGCCCAGTTGCAGGTGCTTGTAGCGCGCCGTTCCCAGGCGCCACGTCGCGCCGTCTGGCGAAGCGCCGGCTGTCGCTAGATGAAAGGCCCATTTGCCGCTGGGATCCGCGGCAGGCATGTGCGCCAGCGCCAGCGCCAGCGCTATCAAGTACCCAAGTACCCCGTATCCGTCCTCGACTTCGAACAGCACACGTGTCGCCAAAATGTCGAAAACATCAGACGCTTTGCCATGTTTCCGATTGCCGAGCTGGCGGGCCGTCCATCGCGGGCACCGGGCAGCTGGTTTCCACTGCTGACCACGCGTCTGCAGGGCATCAGTCTTGAAACCGCCCCTTGTCCTGTACTTGTTGTGCGTACTTCGCACTTGGTAGTCCGTACGCTTGCCTGCATCTGCGACCGCGACGAGGCTCGCTCGGACGCCCCGAACAGCACATCGGGCGCGTCTTGCGGGAGGCAGATTGCTCCTGCTCCTGCTCCTGCTCTGCTCTCGCTCCCGCTCTTGCCACGGTGGCGTCTCGGGCTCTCAGCTATCCATGGGTATGGCACAATGACGGCAGCTGCAACCGGTCAAGCTGCCACATGTGCTGACTCGACGACGCGCTCCGTAGCTGCCATCATGAAGTGCCTTGCATTCGCTGGACAGACTCAGTCAACCTCAGGTTTGCACGGCCGTGAACTTTCATCGCAAGAACAATTTGCCGCCCTCGGGGGTGCCATCCGACATCGTCTATCGCCATGGTGGCGGTTCTATCTCTCTACCGGCGTCCCTGCTGCTTCGAAGTGACCCTGCATCTCCCTCGCACTCCCGAACCTGCCCCTTGCATCAATGTCATCGGCTCCCACGACTGCTCGTAGCTGACCCGCGTGTCAGGTCGCCAACGCACCAACGCGTCACGACACAATCCGTGCCCAACTCCTACGCATTTCTCTTGTCGCCGCGGGACCTCGCCAGCACTCCCACCGACGCGCCCACGACGAGCGCCACCGTGAAGATGGTGGCTGCCGTCAGAGCCACGAGGAAGATCCTGAGCCCTCCGTCCTGCCACACTCGCCACTCCATCGCGGCTTCGGTCCTGTGCCCGTCGGCGGCGGCGGCGGGGGCCATGCTGCCATAGGGGCTCGATGCCGGTGGCTGCTGCTCGTCGACACCCTGGCTCTGCTGAATCTGCATCTGGTGCCGCTGGGTGGCCATCGGCAACGGGAGGCGCGCGGCACCAAAGCCCGGGCGAGGCAATGGCAACCCTGCCTCACCTGGCGGCGGGTGGAGGGTCACACTCGAGCTGCGTCGAGTGTACCAACCCTCTCCGGTCATTTGTTCGTCATATGGCGGGAATGGGCTGAGGGTGGGCGAGGACAAGCCGGGCGCCTCACCAAACTGCCCCGATGCTCGACGCTGGCCATCGGCGGCTCCAGCTACGCTTCGGTCGTCGGCAGCAAACGCCGGCGATAGGAGCAGAGTCGGGCCCCAAGACTCGGGGATGATTTGCATGTTCTGGGCCAGAGCGTCGACAAAGGCCGCCTTGTCGCTTGGCAGAGTCGATACCGCGGAGCATGCGTCGTCGTCGATGCCACCCAGTCCGCCGCCGGGTCGGAACGGCGTATCCGCAAGGGCTGTGTCCGAGACGCTCAGTGACAGGCGGCGGCGAGCATCCTCTGATGGGTCCGGGGCCATGCCGCGGTTGCCTTTGTGGGTTTGTTAACATGGCCGTTCGTGTCAAGTCTGGCAGGGCAGCCTTACTTGCGCTCATTGTCGTCTCGTCAGAGCGTCCAGCTTTGAGTCTCATCATGAAGTGATTTGTTTGCAGCTTCTTCAGAACAAAAAGTGGTACCGAGATGAAGAGGCAACACGAGTTTATAACTCCATCGTACGCTCGTCAGCCCCAAGTGACTGGCCACACATGCCATGGGGCACGTTGCCAGGTCTACCTGGTATCATGGAAGCAAACCTATTTTCTTCCAACTGGCGTGCGCAAGCTTGGAGTCTCGAGCTTCATGTCGATATCAACGCCGTCCTCCGTGTTTGTGTCAAGCTGATCTGCAGCGTCCCGCAACACAAGGCTCGCCTCCGTGATGGTAGACGTGCTCCTGTCAGCCAGAGGCCGAACCAGACCAGCCATGGCTGCAAACGGCCCGCTATCGAGTTTCAGATCCGTCCCTGCCTCAAGTCCATGCAGCCTCATAAGACGGCTCCCCAGGGGTCCGGAGACGGCTACCAGGAACCGGCTGGAACTGGCTCCGTAAGCAACCACCCCGCACTGGTCGGTGCTCTTGAGGGCAAGCAAGCAAGCAAACCCAGCCGGTCGGGTCAAGGTGTCATCGCCGTCGAGGCCGTGTCCGGTAGTTCCTGCGGCAGCCGATGGTGTATGTTAGACTGAGCAATACGTACCAGTCGTTCTCGTCGCAGTCGGTTCCTCAGATATAAGAAGACCCAGTTCCTCGCTAGATATAAGACGTCTCGTTTCTCACAGATATAAGAACGTCTCCGCGCGGCAAGACACCAGCCAACACGCAACGGTCTCAACAAGGGCACATTCGGAAACCGCAACTGCCGTCCGCGCCGGCAGCCCCGACGCCGCGCTCGACGCCGAGCCCGGGGTGCGCCAACGGCCAAGGCCCCTGTGCCTGTCTCGGCAGGGCCGGCGGGCAAACTGCTCCCGCGCGGGCAGGGCCGTGCCGGCGCGTCCCCGTGCGTGTCCGCAGACAAACACGGAGAGGCCAGGGGCAGCGCGTAGCCGCCTGCGAGTGCGGTGCGCTGCGAGCGGGGGCCGGGCTCGAGGGCCCTGGGCTACGAGCGGCTGAATCCACGCATCTCCGGATACGAGTAGGTCCCTGTCGGGTTGCGGGTTGTTTGGCCCTGGGGCGAGGGATGGAACACGCGCAGCAAACATGGGGTCGCCTCCACGCCGCAATCCATCGGGATCCAGGAGCGTGCCTGCATGGGCCACCACGGTGTGGGCGGGAAGAGTTTGGTGTCACTGTTCGCTGTTCGCTATTCTAATCGCTTGCAACGCTAGTGGCCTGCCGTATGTGTCGTCTCCTGTCGTCCCACCCAGCGGCATTACAACACTCTCCTGCTCTGATGTCGTGACCCCCGATACACAAACCCTTTGCACCCACCAACCCTATTCATACATGCGCAAAGTTGCCACGTCCGTTCTGTCCTTGAAGCTTTCTGTCTCCCCCTCGGAGCCTCGTGTGCCTCCTCCCGTCGCGCCGCAAGTGCACATAGATCCCATATATCATTTTAGTCCACGGAAGCATACATTGCTTCCATTCTTGTTGAGATTCCCCCTTTCACGACTGGCGTGTCAGTTCAGACCCCGTCTTCAGTACGGTGGCTTGGTCAGGTTTCCCAGGCTTCCCTCGCCGGACCTGCAGTCGATGCCTCGCAGCAGCTCTTGCAAGTCCAGCCCCCTGCTGCTTTCGTCGCGGGATCGCAAGTACCGCGCCTGCATGCCATCTCCGCCGCGGCTGCTGAGATTTCGCCTCGGTGACTTGGCCGCGTAGTCTTGCACAGAAATATCGCCTTGCGCAAGGCTGCCTTTGGACGAGAGGGAGCTCAGGTTCGGCAGGGGGGGCACTGGAGGCACGTCTTCCTCACCCTCTCTGTTGAAGCTGAAGCTCGGCTCGTTCTCGTCGGGCGAGTTCGAAGCAAAGGTTCGTCCCCGTTTGAAGACCGACCCCGATATCGTCCTAGACAGGGCATCTCCCGTCGTAGTCGCTGGCGCGGTCGCAGTCGGGCTGAAGCTGCCCTCCGATTGGCTGTACTCGTAGCTGACCATGCTCTCGTCGCTATCGTCCTCCAAGCCTGGAATGCCTGCCGTCTGCGGCGACACGTTGCCCGACAAGATCCTCTTCAGCTGCTCCACCGAGGCGATGCCAGCCTTACTCGACACCGACGCCGACGGGGAGAGCGCACTGCCTACGCTGGACTTCCGTAGCTTCGATACGGAGTTCAGCCGCTCTCCGTGCGCTGCGGATGAGTGCGGCCTCAGGTTGTGCATGCTGCCATACGGAGACGCGGGTAGGAAGCCCCCACCGTTCAAAGCAGCAGTGTTGATGGTAAGTCGGTTCTGGTTCGTGCCCGTCGTGCCTGTCCTTGAGCCATTCAGGGACTCAGCCTTGGCTTCGGCCAGCGCTGAGATGGCAGAATCCCTCGACCACTCGGCGAGCATCGTCTCTCGGAAGCCGCTGGGCAAGTCCTGACCCCGGTCAACCGCAGGCGTAGACGTCATGCTGGAGCCCAACATGGGAATGGACATGGCTCGCCCTGGAGATAAGCCTGGACTTGCAGGAGCCGACAGGCTGCTCTCCTGGTAGCCACTGGCGATGCATTCGACGAGGGAGGTCCGGTCATCGAATGGCAGCAGCGCCTCCGTTTCCAGTGCGCTGAGATCCCAGGCAGGCTGAGATGCGGTATTGCCGGGTAAACCGGTCTGCTCAACCGTTGGCGGCGGAATCTTGACGCCTTCGATCCAGAAGCCCTTGTTCCTACGCCTGATGATTTCGTTGTGAATCGCCCGTCCTACCACCGATGACTCGAAGTCGAATCTCTCGGTCAACGCCCAAAAGTACCCGTGGCACAGGGCAGCGATTCGCACTTTGTGGATAGGTTGCTCGAGGTCCTGCACATCCTCCTGTAGTCGGTAAATCATTGGAATGCCGAACCGGACCGAGTTGACGCCAAGCCTGAAGACGAGCTTTGTGAGAAGAGTATGCAGCAGGACAATGTCGTTGTCGAATTCAACGAATTGCAGAGCGCTGTCATAGATTGCCAGGTGCAAAAGCGGCAAGAACTGGCATCGCCGGCCCCTAGGCTGGCGTTCGCGGTTCGAAGCGGTCGATACCGCTCGCCGGGCATTCGGCAGCTCGCGGTTGTTCTTTACTGACGAGCGGGGCTGGACGATGGTCTCATCATGCGCGTTGGAGTCCTTGTTTGTAGTCTCTCGGTCCAGCCATGTCACCAGGGCATCCACATATGCCTTTCGGACATGTCCATCCGGTTCCCGCAGCAGCCACTGTGTCCCGTCCCAGGCCGTGATCGGAACGCGGTGACGGGAAAGGTCCTTGTTCCCGCTGATGTTCGTCCTGCCATTCGCGACAAGCAGAATGGCCCTTATGACCCTCAGAGCAGAGGCTCGACCTGTCTTGTACGAGAAGTATGTCTCGGACGGGGGAGACTGGCCCCCAGGCAGGTCAACGGCTGACACGGCCGCGCCGCCGTTCTCATTGCCATTCGCCTGATCTCCTTGGGGAATCGAGCTGGTGCTGGCAGATCGGCCTGGGTTGAGTCGGCTGACCAGCGCTGAAACCATGTCCGAGATCTGGTCCGCGTAGTAGACGTGCGTCGCCAGGTCGCCTATGCACCCTTCGAGTCGCTCGAGTAGGTCTTTACGCTGGGTGGGGGTTGCCTGATCCTTTTCAGCGTCCGTCTTGTCATCGCTCTGGCTGCCGTCGTGACCAGACCCGCTGCGGAGCTGCAACAGTCTCTTAATCTGTTTGACCAGGCCCAGGAGCACATCCATGACGCTCAGCCCAATCAGGTTTGTGTCGGACCGCAGCAAGGACTGCATCATGGCCGTCAGCGTCAAGTGCTGCCTCAGGGTATCCTCCTTAAGGGGCGTCTTCATCATCGTTTCAAGCGCGGCCAGCAGGATGACATATCGGTCCTGGACGGGGGCCCAGCGAGCAATGATGCCGTACATCTTGATCGCCCAGCCCGCATCACGGTCCGTGCCATCCTCCCTGGTAACGACGACCTCGCCCTGGGCGACACGCTGAGAAATGAAATTGAGCAAGGCCAGTGTGGCTGTGTGAATCTGGGCTCGGTTGGGTACCACAAAGATACTCTTCAGGCACTGGGTGGCCAGGACGCCAATGTCTTCCTCGGCCACCTTGTCGACGTCCAGGGCCGTCCCCGAGAACGCCAGCGGGTTCGCATCAGCGGGCGTCTCGGTGGTTGTAACGGTGGCGATGCTTGTTCTGCGGCGGAGCATCTTCTCGGCGTCGGACTTCTCCTCCATCTGCACGCGCTCCAGCAGCAGGTCGAGGAAGTCGTCGTCGTCGGTCCACATGTTCTCCAGGACCATGGGGACTATCACGTCGATCTGGCGACCAGTGACCGACGACAGTGCGTCGGATGAGGCGATACACTTGATGGCGTCGAGCCCGGCATTTCTCCAGCGCAGCTGCACGGGGCGGCTGACGGGACCACCCTTGGTGGGTGCATGGCGGGCCGACGCGAGCTGCGCATACGAGCGCACGATGGACTGGTAATGATGGAGGTATTCATGGTCGGCGAAGAGGGACGACGCGTCGTGGTGCTCGCAAAAGGCCTCGAAGGTGAGCAGCGAGGACTCGATCATGGTGATGTCGTCGGAGCGGAGGACGAGGTCGAGGATCTTGAGGATGCACGGCGCAATCAGGGTGACGTCCTTGGGCGACTTCTCGACCAGCGCGGCGAGGATGCCCAGCGTCACCTGCACGTTCCTATGCACGCGCGTCGTCAGTACGGTCTGCTCCAGAGCGTCGCCGTCGCGCGGCGGATGCACCGGCAGGGGGCGGCACGACGTACCCGATGCGCATGCGCCAGACATCGCTGGCCGTCTTCTTCTCGAGGAAGGCGCCGATCTTCTGGATCTTGGAGCGGCGGCTCGTGGCGTAGAAGAGCAGGTAGCTGAGCTCGCTGCTGTTGGGCTTGACGTCGACGGCTCCCTTGGTGGTTCGCGGGTAGCAGCGCAGCACGAGCACCTGGTGCTTCGGCCGGCACCTCTCCTGGATGGCGTTCATGGCGCCGGCGTGTCACGGTCGCGGTCGCAGTCGCCCTCTGGAGAGAGGAGGACCTCTTGCTGCGTCGTGGCCGAAGGCGAAATTGTGGCGATGCGTCGATGATGGAGAGGAGAAGACGAGGGAGGAGCCGCAACGGTGATGATGGCTGATGGTGTGCTGTCAGGAGGAGGCTCAGCGGCCGGCTTGGGCAAGGTACGTACCGCCTCGGCTCCCGTTTGGGTTGGTCTTGGCTAATAGCGGCTCGCTTCCCGACCAACAACAGCAACAGCAGCAGCCCCTGGACATGTGAGGACTGACGCTCGGGCAGAATAAAGTTGCAGTAAGACAGGTTGCAAGTAGGGGCCGGGAGCAAACGGAGAAATCAGCTCACCCACCAGGCGGAATGCACTGGCGCCTCCTACATATGTATAGCACGGGCCCAACAGGCCCCAGAGATAAGCATGCTCTGCTTCTGCAGCGCCCGACCCAACCCCGCAGCCCGGAAATGTCCCGGCCGAGGCACGGTAGCGAGCCGTGAAGTCTCCCGTGATAGTACTCCGTACTCCGTAAAACTCCGTGGCCTATGGACACTTCTCTACTCCGTACTGCCGCGCCGTTGCTCGTTGGCTGTTGACTCACTCCCCGCGGACCTTGACGGTTTCGGGATGCTCGGAGAATGGCCCGGTGCAATGTCTGCTACGGGTGCTGTTTCTCTCCCAGCTTGGTGCCGGGACCGAGTCCAGGCTGGCCACACAGCTCGGTCCAGGAAGCAGCTGAGAGCTCACTGCCAATGCTGTATCGAAACAAGAAAGCGAGGCAATGGTTCTACAATCCCGGGTACGGAGCACTTCGTAGTCCGCCCATAACCGCGATGGTGCAGCCGTTGCTACCCTACAGCAGCCACCTTCTCCTCTGAGCCACCAGGTCTTGTATCGTGTGTCGCAGAAGGGACAGCTTTGCCTTGGCTTCTCCTTGCTACAATCGCCCGATCCCTCGAGTTTCATCCCGTCAAAGGAAGCTGCCCAACCCCCACACCTCCCGTGCCCATCTCGGATCTCACTCCCGACGTCCCCCAACCCATCACCACGTCCTCACCCTACCCTCCACGGCCGCATCCGCAAATGGCCTCCCTCGCCCGTTTCAGCCTTGTCTTCTACGCGCCCCCCGCCGCTGTCGCCGCCTGCAAGGCCGCCGTCTTCGGGGCCGGCGCCGGCCGCTACCCGGGCCCGGGCAACTACACCGAGTGCTGCTGGTCCGCCACCGGCACGGGCCAGTTCCGCCCTGGCGACGCAGCGAACCCTCACATCGGGAGCGTCGGCGCCCTCGAGGAGACGCCCGAGGTCCGCGTCGAGACGCTGTGCGTGGGCTCTGATGTCGCGCGCAAGGCCGTCAAGGCTCTCAAGATGTACGTCTCCCCGCCTCTCACCCGGTTGCTGCCGAAGGGATCTGCGAGCGTAGTGGCTCATCCATCTACCGTAGTGCGCATCCGTACGAGGAGCCTGCGTACCAGGTCTACAAGCTGGAGGACTTTTGATCACAAGAACACTCTAATGCCGAGGTATCCGGTGAAGGGGACGATTGGTGGATGAGGAGCAGCCCTGCACCACGCCCTGCCCTGTGCAATGCGAGAAGTCCTGCTGATGTACGCACAAGCGGATACGGGGTAATAGAAACAGGCCGTGAATCCGTGCCGAATTGCGTCGTCTTGGAAGCATTACTTCCTTCACGTCCGATCATCCCGCAACTAACAACCTGTACTGCGCTAGCCATATACTCTACGAGCATGCACTGGTTCTCATGGATGCAGCGAGCATCGCCCGTCACAGGTCACCCATGGTGTGAAACGTTTGATCGTCACGTCCCTCATGCCGATACTGGCTCAGAGCTCTAACCGTCAGTACATTATTACCCGCAACGCCGCCGTTCCTACTTTTATGCCACAGATGCAATCACCAACGCTGCCACGTTCTCCTCTTCGCTCCTCACCGTGATCTTTGTCGTAACACCCGATTTTGAAGAATAAGCCATTCTCACGGTGGCCACTACCCTGCCTCCACCCACGGTCTTGCCCAGCAGCTTGAGCGTGTGCGTGCTCTGGTTGACGGGGACGTCGGTGCCATCCAGCGGCTGTAGTGACAACGTCTTGGCCAGCTGCTCCGTTGCATCTACAATACAAATTAGCCACGGTCTCTCTCGTAATCCGCGGGAACTTACCTGCGATGCTCTTCAGGCCGCTCAGCTGTAAAGTTTCTTCTGCTTCCTCTCCCGCGGCTCCAATCTGCTCCCAGAGATGGTTGAAGTTGCTGGCAAATGTCGGAACGATATAATCACTGCCGGCAAGATCGAACTCGGAGACCTCGTACTCGTCGTCGTAGCCAGAGTCTTCGGGTTCGCCGGTCGACGGGTCGATCTCCTTGCTGGTGAACTTGAGAATGTTGGAGAAGGATGTGACGGGCAGCGACCCCTCGCCGTTCACCTTCCGGAAGGCAACATAAATATTGCCAGGCTCATTCGTTGCCAGCTTCTCAGCCTGGATAATGAACACCTCCTCGAGCTCTTCTTCCTCCGACGGCGTGGCAACCACGGAGACGTTCTCCAGGACAGTGTCCGGAAGAGTGTTCTTCACCTCGTATTGCAGAACAATGTGCTCCTTGAAGATATGCTTCACCACAGTCACCACATACTCCGTCTCGGCTTCTGTGAGCTCAACAACCGGCGACGACTTGAGCACGCTGCCAAACTCCTTCATCTCCGGAATCTGCATCAACTCTTCGGCGTAGCGCTGGGACAGGGCTGAGGCGGAAGCCGCAGCCTCCGCTGCACTAGAGGGTGTCTTGGCTGGGCCAACCTTGGGGGCCTTCAGCGTCGGGGCTGTGGCTGTGAGCTTCTTCGTCCGGTCCTCGGCGTCGGCCTGTTCCCGGGTGACCACAGGAATCTTCGAGATATCAAATGGATCATCAAACGCTGACGTGTCGTCCGAAGTGACGTACATAACGAGCTGGTGCTCGAAGAAGGGCAGAGAGAACATGTTGTCTGGAGCAACAGTCAGCCAAAGATCGAGAGAGAATACAAAATCGCTTACCGTTCTTGACAAAGTTCCGCGCCATCTCATCATCCTCTTCGCCCATGAGCTTCAAGTTCAAGGCGGCGCGGTCGCGGACCTCGTCGTCCACATCGTCCAAGCATCGCGTAAGTAGGACCTTGACGCTGGCCTTCACATCGGGGTCCTTCTGGCCGACACCAAACTTGGCCAAGGCAGTGACCGCAGCAGCTCGGACAATGGCGTTCTCGAGCACCACCCGATTGTAGATGTAGCGGATATACTTGGTAGGCTGGGCCGTCTTCGGTCCCTCCAGCCCAATAAGGTGGAGGATGCGAACAGCCAGCTTGGTGAACTCGCAGTCTTCGATGAACTCGCAAAGGTGGGCCAGTGCCTCCTCCTTGGAATCCGGAACAAACTTGATCAAGTCGAACATGCTCTCCACCACCGCCCGCTTGAACTCGTATCCACCTTCGTCGCGCAGAATACCGCTGAGGAAGGTCAGCATGCCTGCCTGCTTGCTCGGGAACTTGAGGCAGAGAGTCCGGATGGCCTCGACGATGGTGATCTTGAACTCGTCGGTGATTTCGGACATGAACCCGGAGATTTGCTTCATCAGGCGATCCACGCTGGCCTCGTTACCCGTCTTGAGCAGGGTGGTGATGGCGAAGGTGGCGATCGACCGGTTGCTGTTCGAGATGAGGAGTTCGATATCGGGATTGCATGTGGCGACGGCGGTGGGTTTGAAGGAGGCGAAGTTGTGGAGGATTCGGAGCGCGGCAAATTTGGTGACCGCTCTCGGAGAGGTCAAGAAGAGTTGCAGAACGTGAACGGCCTGGGTAACTTCGTTGTCCGTGACTTCTCGCATGTCGCAAATAGCCTTGGCCGCCTCGAAGTTGACCATCTCGCTCTTGTGTCGCAGCCAGCCGTCCAGGAGCTGCATCATGGGCTTCCGCAGTGAAGCATCCTCCTCGGCCAGTTGCGCGGCAAGTCGGACGAGCATGACCGTTGCGGCAGGGTTCTTAATGGCTCCTGCGGCACCGAATTGCTGGACCATCTTGACGAGGGCCATCCGGTCGTGCATCCGCAGCTGATACAGCAGGCCAATCGCGTGGTATTGGGTCATCGTGGAGTTGTTCATGGGCATCTGGCCGCTCGAGGACGAAAAGCCCAACGAGAATCCGCCGCTGGACTTGGTCGAAGCGGCAGCCTCCTGGGTCTCGCTCTGCCACCGTCGCACGACATCCCTGGCAATGGGAAGGAGGTGATACGACGACACCAGAGCTGCGGAAGACACCGAGGGGTTCTTATCCACGATCGCAGTCTTCATAACTCGCTCGATCGATTGCACGGTCGTTGCCTGCGACATTGTTAGCACCGTCATCAGCCCCTCCATCGAAATACGCAAGTCGAACATACGTCGATGATACGACACAGCGCCCGAATGGCGTTGGGACGGAAGATGGCGTCGCTGCCTCCGCCAGTGTCCTTCATGATGGTGCTGGTGACCATGATGATGTCTTCGGCCGAGTTGGCCAGCTCCTTGATGACAAGGTGGACCATCTGTCGCAGGCTGGCATCCTTGTTCTGGAAGAGCTTCGAGATGCCAAAGAAGAGGGTTGTCGCTTCGTTAGTCGGGAACTTCTCCCCGGTGTAGAGGAGAAGGGCGATCTTCGTGAGGAGGATGCGGCATCGTCGAGGCTGGATCGGGGAGCTGTTGAACAATCGCGCTGTCCGCCATTTAGCTCGACTGTGGGGAGCCGTCTCGGGTCATTGTTGCTGGCTCACCTTCTTGAAACACCTGTGTTCGGTCCACCTTGACCAAGCCCAGGTCGGCATCCTCGTCCTTTTTGCCGTAGCTCATGTTGGGCGACTGGGTTGAGGAGGATTGGTCGTGGGTTGTGCAAGGTGGCTTTGGCTGGCGCCGGATATCACCACGTTGACACTCAGGGATGGAGGAGAGGAATCACGTGACACCCCACCTGCTCACCTAACCCCTGTTGGAATGAAAGTCATCAACAGCTGGAGCAGTTGGAGCTGGCCGTCAAGGTGCAAAATAAATACGACAATTGGAAGCGTTAAAAGGGGCGAGATGAGGCTTTTAGAGTCAATCTTAGGTGTCTCCAGGTTCAGCAGATAGCAGGTCTGGATGTGGCTAACCACTCGACGTCGCGATGTTGCGACGTGTTGGTGAGGATGGTATGTACTTGGTACGGCGTACTTCGTCGCAGTGAGTGCTGGCCATCCACGAGAACATACGAATTGAGAGCTGCTGGGGGATGTACATATTCTAATAGTGCTGGAATACAGAAGACATGTGCTTTGGTTAGCCGTCTGACATTCTTTGAGTCATGGCATCGCATGTTGCTTAGGGTGAGTCCATTGACGTGTGATGCATAACACGCTCACCGAGGGTACTCTGTACCTCTTGGCCTTCCATCACCAGAAGCCAGCCCGTCATAGCTCCGCGAATTTTCCACCCCAAGTCAACGTACCTATACTTCAACATCACAGCAGCATCGCAACCATGAAACCATCGACGCGACTCCCCTTTCGGCTGTTGCCACAAACCTTCGGCTGCCCTTCGCATGTGCGCCCGATACACTCAACTGTCGCAAGGGCTGCCAACGTCGCTCCGGTTGTAGGCGCGGGACCGCCGCCCGCGCCGCCGGCTCCCGCTGAGAGGACGGTGAACGAGAGGGTCGAGCGGCGCAAGAGGCAAGCCGAGTTGCTCAAGACGGCAAAGGTGATCCGGAACGCAAGAGATGGAAAGGTGACTACGCTGAAGAGGAGGTTCTGGAAAGATGTCACGATCCAGGACGTAAATGGTGAGCACCACTGGCACTCTGCAAATGAAAGAGGCCCGATTCGAAAAAGGCTGGCGTGCTAATGGTGAAAAGGCGCCTTGCAAGTTCACCTCGACTCGCGACCGCTTCGACACCCTTCAACGAAGGAGATCATCCGACTCCCGGTCTCCAAGCGCAACCTGGCGGCAGCCCTCACTCTCGAGTGGGATGTCTTGACGTCTGCGCAGCAAGCCACGAGGCAGCACCTGATACCTCTGACGGGCCTTGTCTGCCGAGCCCTCGATATCGCGGAGGACGATGCATCAAGCACAACAGGCACGGGCAAGATTCGCAAGGAAATTGCCACGTCGCTGATGCGATACATGGACACGGACGCGGTGCTCTGCTGGGCGCCCCCGGCCGGCCAATTCGACCTGCGCAATGACAGCGGCGAGTCCCTGCGAGATGTGCAGAAGCAAATTGCAGAAGAGATAGTCTCCTTCTTGACGACCCATGTCTGGCCAGGCATCAAGATCGAGCCAGTTCTCGACGGGCATGAGATTTTCCCACGAAAGCAGGCGGAAGGAGTAAGGGAGGTGATACAAGGCTGGGTCGAGGGCCTCAGTGCATGGGATATTGCTGGACTGGAGAGGGCGGTGTTGGCGGGCAAGAGTCTCGTTACAGCTGCTCGATTCATTACTGAATGGAGCGAGGGCCCCGTGGGGAAGCGCGAACTAACCGGCGACGACAAGTTCAGCATCGAAAAGGCAGCCAAGGCTGTGACTATTGAGGTGGATTGGCAAGCCATGCAGTGGGGTGAGGTTGAGGACACCCACGACGTGAACAAGGAAGATGTGAGGAGGCAGCTTGGGAGCGTCATGCTGCTGGTGTCGGGGACTGGGAAGACGGCCTAGGCGCTGGAGCTGTCGTCGTTCAAACATGTACCCGTACTGTACTTGAAGAGCCTGGATCCGGTTGCATTTAAAAAGATCCAGGCATGTACAACAAATAGAGATCATTCAACAAAAAGAGATCATTCGAGGCGGCTTTGCACATGCCACGCCCCTTGCTTCTCCATGACCTCTTGAACTGACCCGAGGAGAGGCTCTGAGTGCAGTGAGGAGCGACCTCGTGTCAAGTTGAGGAATTGAAACTCCGGGTTGACTCGCACTCGGGAGCCGACCTAATGCTCGTCCTGGCGACTCGGGAGATCCGTATAAAACCTGGACTTTTTGCGTAGGGCTTGTAAGGTACCCGGCTTTCTGGCTGCGAAGTCCCCGAGATTTCACATTCGGATCAAGTTGCCGTCCGGTGACTCAATACTAACTGGTTGATAAATGAACCCTGACACTCTATCTGACGGTTCGCAGGCTTTAGACTACATATTCAACGTTTGAAGAGGCCGGCACTTCATCAGAAACAATTGAAGCGCTTGCAGAATCGAAAGCGCCTTGGCTGTCAAAGAACGCCGAGCATCTGGTTGTATTGGCCCGAGAAGGTGACCGAATGGCGTCGTAGCAATGAGAAGAAGGGTGTCGGTGATGGTGTGGTGAAGAAGACTCGTGGTGCGGCGACTGAGAGTGAGAATGCCATCAAGGGAGAAGAAAAGACTTGGTTATATTCGTGTATTTCTACACCCGGCTGTCTATTTGATGCAGCAGCAGCCTGATTCCAACGCTCGTTTGGGGGCCCCTCGGTCAAAAGAACGCTGCGCTGCCCATGTTCTCAAAGGACGTCTTCTCCCAGTTGAAGAACGAATCCATCATGTCCAAGCTCCGGAGGCACTCAAACTCTTGACTGGCCGCCTCGCTCAAGTTGGCAATCGTGCCAAAACACTCGGAATGCAGGGGCGGCGCGTCGTGGCTGTCGCGCGCTTCGGCTGGAGATGTCGTGGGTTGGCTGTCTGGGTTGTCTTGGGGGCTGTCAGAATGGCGGGAGTCACTGTACAAGGGGTTGTCAACGTACAGAAGGACTTGGAGGAGACTTTCTTCTCGATGGTCTGAAGTAGTCTGAGCGACTGCTGGCCGCACGTATTGAACGAGGCAACCCGCTTGAGCACTTCCTGGCATTCGTCCCATGACTGAGCCATCTGCGACTGACTCAGCGAGGGCCGCAGCGACGGGCATGTTTTGGCAATGATCAGAACAGTGCCGGCTGTAGATGCATCTGTGCTTGGTCAGGATACGCGGGACGTTTAAACATTGTCTGAAGCATAGGGGAACTGACAGAGCACATCCCACCACCAAGCACCAATTGTTTGGACCCTGTAGCTGCCGTGAATGAGCTGGAGAAGCTCTATAGCGGCTTCGACACATAATCGTGAGCAATGGAGAGTTGTCCCAGCCAAGATCGGGTCTGTCGATGGCTTGAATGTGGGCGCGCTGTCTCCGGGCTCGGCGCGCTCATTCGCCGACAGCTGCGTGAGGACGGGGCGGAGGAGCATGATGCGCAGGTAGATGAACCTAAGCACAATCAGCTTGAATGCTCTCAGTGTAGCTCGCTTCCACATCGGTATGTCCCTCACCTTGCATGAAGAAGAGCCCTTTGCGCCTTGAACAGAGCCCGGTCTCCCTCCGACAAGCCGTCCGCCAGTGCATCTCTCTGCCAGGACAAATCTTCAGGCAAAGAGGCCTCAAAGTTTGAGAGCTTCTCGTGGAGCCCGATAATCGTTTCTAGGTTGAGGACTGACTTCGTCCCCGTCGTCGGCGGGGACAACCCACCCGCTTCCCGGTTCATCCATGGCCGGTACACCTTTGACAAGATCTCTTCCAGTATTTTACACAGCCCAATGCTTTCGATATAGAAGCGGAACTTGGGCGAGATCTCCTGGGACTTTGGACTCTTGTGCGGTGTTGGTGGCTGAGTCTCTTCCTCGATCCCGCAAGGTAAAGGCAGCAATGAGATGTGAGTCGTCATTGTCGGCCGCCCGTAGGTCATGCTCACCAGCCTGGTTCAAGGAGTTAATAAAAACAACCCCCCCGGGAATAAGGGGACTACACACATGTCCATCGTTACGCATCCATACCACGTCCGGCGCCGTATCTCCTTCTCCAGATCTCGCCGTGTGTCCTGGCGGTGCTCCGTGTGAAGCCCCAGGCCCTGCGCAACCCTGCAGGCCACGCCCGTCGCGTTCCAGCAGCGGCTCGGAAAGGGCGTGCTCTGGAGAGCCAGCGCCAGGATCAGCAGCGTCTGCACAACACTCAGGTTGTTCGCCTCCAGCAAGTCGAGGCCCACGAACAGCTTGGCCCTCATGAAGAACGTGTGCGACGCAGCCAGCCGGTCCGCGGGACCGAGGTCGGAGAAGTGGCATGAGAGCGAGAAGATTGCGTTGAGCGCGCAGTGGAACGAGATGGTGTTGGCGTCCGCCTCCGGGTAGCAGCCGAGCCCCAGCCCCATGATCGACGGCTCCCTGGGCTCGGAGCTCGGCTGCCAGAGGCTGCGGTAGGCGTTTTCGAAGGACGGCAGGTGGAAGAAGGGGTACATGTAGTACACCCTTTGCCGGAAGCAGTCCATCAGGTGGTCGGCCAGCTCGCGCGGAGGCAGCGAGAACTTGTGAGACGGGACGTAGTACGACGAGTCGCGCCGCCAGTCGCGCCCGACGTCTCGCGATATTTGCACGGTGTAGTCGGGCCCCTGCGGCAGCCTCGGGGCTGAAATTTTTCTGTCTTTCATCGAATCGAACGCTTCTTTGAGGAATGTTGCTGTGGATGAGCTCCCGTAGAAGTCTTCTGAGCTGCTCACGTCGTCCTCGGTTATCATGGTCCCCATGGCTGAGACGCTGCTGGACGAGGGGTCCGATATCTCGACTTCAGAACGCGGCTGGCCGTTTGGAGTATGGCAGAGGCTGTTTGGAGAGTTGAGCGAGGTGCTCGCGCGTCTGAAATCCATGGGCACGGGTGTTCCGTTGGGGTCTGAGAAGGGGGTCGCCGGCTTTGCCCAGGTTGAACTTGGAGGTTGACGCGGGTTCTCGCACGCCTCTTCAGGGCCGACATCAGGCTGTTTGCCATTTTCACGAGGCTTATCAGGGTTGGGATTTGCGTCGGGGAGTTGCTCCGAGTCCAGCGATGGGATTTTGACATCCGCGTCTATGCATGCCCTTTCCAGGCGGCGGATGCGGCTGTGAAGGACCTTGATATACCTGAGCCCTGTCAGCTCACACCTCCAGCCGTAGTTTACAAGAATGGCGAGCAAGCGCAACGTACTCATCGGTACTGGCCGTTCGCGCATTATCGAGCTTGTATACGCAGCGCTCCAAGCCGAGAGAGCGCCGATGGCACGTCGAGCATATCGGCTTGCCACCATCACAGCGGGACTTGCGCTCGCGGCAGGGCTCACAGGCAAGTGAGATCTTGCGCCGCCGCTGTCTCTCCTGACCGTGTGATATCATGGCATAAACGTCAAGGGCATCCGTTTAAACTTTGGGACGGTCCGGAGTGCAACACCGCTGCCGGTTTCTTGGGAACATTCGCAAGTCGTCCAAAAGCCTGGACATATGAGCAACCAGGACCGTCCAATCTCGAGACTGACAATTGAAAGCTAGCGCATGATGACACCCCTTGGACCTGATTCCAGTGGGTCTTCAGCTTATGGGACTAATGGAATGGAAGGAAATCTGGGGAGAGTTGCGGGGAGCGTGCTAGCATCGACTGGGGTGATTGGAGTTGGCCCGAGGCGCCGTTCCGGACCCGTTCGGCACTCCGTGCCAAGCGGCAGACGCTTCAGCCAACCGCCAGTCTGCCGATATGGGGAATATAAAGCTTCATGTGTGAGCCAGCACATCCAGAGGTAGTAGGAATTACTTTTTAATAATTGCCAGCTCGAAGCAGAGAGATCCGTGCTATTCCTAGTCCCCTGGCTCCTGTGGAAGTCGTGTAAGTGAGCACATGAACCGAATACCGTCATAATGGGGAGCGTAGGTGGCATGAACTCCATTTGATTCTCCCTGATATCCGTCCCTGTCTTTAACATTTCTCCCAGTATACTACATGTATCCGCCGTCCAAACACGAATCAAGCTCTAGCCCAGTCATCAGAAAGGAAGCCGCGTTCGGATTGCCTGATACGCCCGCAGAATGTAGGGCTGGTATTTGTTGACCTCCAGGCTATTGCTTCCCACAAACAGCGAGACTCCGACGGCTGCGAATAGGAGACCTGTCCACAGAAGCAGCTTCCAGACCGTTCGCATGAAGATGCGGCGCCCCGCATTCGGCGTCCTCTACACCTTTGTTAGCAACTGCTCGTAAAGATCTGGAGAAAGGGGAGCCGTGAACGCACGATATAGTTCCAGTCTCCGTATACCGGAAACAGGCACTTGTACCAGTAGTGTATCTGAGAGTGCGGGTAGGACATGGCATTCCACTGCTTGCCGCTGCGCCCCTTGGTGTTGTACCAGCTCGTGCAGCCTCCCCACCAAACCGTCTTGTGCAGGTCCCTCTGCATCTGCTGCGAGTACTGGATCTCGGCCTCGCGCTTGACCTCGACCGTCGTGGCCTCGCCGTCGAGGACGGGCTTGATGACGCGGAGGGCGTAGTTGATGGCGTTTTCGACAGCCAGGATGGCCGACGTGTGTCCGGTGATGGTGTTTGGTCCTGTCTCCAGTGTTAGAACACGTGGCCATGAATATCAACCTGGAGAGCCCGAGCACTCACCCAAGAGCATGAAGAAGTTTGGAAACTCGTTCAGCGCGCAGCAGTTGTACGCCTCCGGGCCGTCAAAGGACTCCCAGTGCTTGTCCATGGTGACGCCGTTTCGGCCGACGACCTCGATGCCCTCCATGAACGAGTTCGTCGAGTACCCGGTGGCCAGCACGATGACGTCTGCCTTTGTGGTAGCGCCGCTCTTGGTTCGGACGGCATCGGGCAGGACCTCGGCGATGGGGTCATCCGTGACGTCGATGTTCGCGGCGTGCAGGGCCTTGAGGTAGCCGGGGTCGAAGATGCGCCGCTTGCACCCGATCTCAAAGTCCGGGATCAGGAGGTCGTGGTACTTTGCGGGGGCGGTCTTCCGCATGTACCTGGCCGTGCGGGCCTCCTGATGGGCGCGATACCTGGCGCCGGCCTTGGTCATGAAGAAGCCCCTGATGTCGCTCTCGGCGTAGATGAAGACGCCCAGCCGGGCCGTGGCCAGGAGGCCCGGGACGTGCTGAAACGCCCACTGGAGCACGGCCGAGGTCGGGACGTCGATGGGCGGGATGATCCAGTGCTTGGAGCGGACGAACTGCGTCAGCTGCTTCGTCTCGTGGACGATGTTGGGGACGATCTGAGCCGCGGTGCAGCCGTTGCCGACGAGGACGACGTTCTTGTCCTTGAGCTCCACGTCGGGCTGCCAGCGGGCGGCCTGGATGACGGGGCCCCTGAAGGACTCGATGCCAGGCATTCCGGGGTCCCGCGGCGTGACGAGGGCGCCGGTGCCGGCGAAGAGGAACTGGCACTCGTGCACCGACATGGTGTCGTCGCTCACGTTGCGGAAGTGTATCCGCCAGCGCTGGGACTGCTGGAGCCACTCGCACCGCTTCACCTCGGCGCCGAAGGTCATCTTGGAGGGCAGGTCATAGTC
This sequence comes from Tolypocladium tundrense, assembly GCA_024340025.1. Classification (NCBI taxonomy): domain Eukaryota; kingdom Fungi; phylum Ascomycota; class Sordariomycetes; order Hypocreales; family Ophiocordycipitaceae; genus Tolypocladium; species Tolypocladium tundrense. The sequence goes on along the minus strand of JALHBX010000299.1, from coordinate 9,188 downwards.
GTCGGCCACGTGCTTGAGATACGCCAGCAGCTCGCTCGACGAGGCGAGGATGCGGGTCCATCTGGGGTTGGGCGCGAACGAGAAGCTGTACAGGAGGCTGGGGACGTCGCAGGCGCATCCTGTCACATCTAGTCAGCGCGTGTTCCGCATCGGGCGAGGAGAGGCACAAGTACCTGGATACGTGTTGATGAACCACGTCCCGCCCAGGTCGCTGTGGCGCTCGAAGAAGTGAATATCGCTGATGCCATACCACCGCTTGAGCGTGGCGCCGAGGCCAATGGCAGAGAAGCCGGAGCCGATGCAGGCGAACTGGCTGTAGCCGACGCCCTGTTTCTCTTGCCGGCCCATGGTTGGGAGATGATGTTGATGCAAGGCGTACTACTGAGACGACGCGAGGCTACGAGTTGATGGGGATGGGAGCAAAGCTACGTGCGTGCCACTGCATGGGACACTCACATATAAGGAGTTTCTACGTGTAGCCCGAACAGGAAACACAAAAGACGCCGCAACACGTCGAGCGCGGGCCAGTGCCTCGGCTCGGTCTGCAGGGAGAAGAGGAGGCCGGCCTGGGCGGCGGCTATCCCTACTCCGCACGAGCAGAGCAGAGGAGGAGAATAAACCTTTAATAATCGCGTTTGCTGCCTTTGCCTTTCCCCGCGTTGCCGTAGCACTAACGAAGCGCCGAGGCGGGCCGCGGAGACCCGGCCGGGGTAATAGCCGGGCACCGGAGTCGTCCCGAGCCTCCAACACCACATGCCGTACGACACGATGCATCGGAGAGACCGGGCTAGACGGCATCGGCGATGGCGCAGGCGGCCAGAATGCCACGTACCGGGCACAGACATGGCGAGTTGGTGCACATTCCTGGCCACCTGCACGCGCCAGCTGTGGTCCTGTGGGTGCAACGCTTCTCTGGCAACACCCGGCAGCTCGAGAAGCCTGGTGGCGTTTTGAGACATGTTTCAGTGGAACAAAGAAAAAAAGCCATCCTAGTCATACAATCGTATCATCAGCAAGGTTGCGAATGGGAACTCGGACGAATAGCACGTCGTGTGATGGACAGCCAGCCTGACGCCTCGGAAACAGCCACCGAATAAACAAACCTGGAGTCGTCAAACGGATATCGTATTCTGTACGATCACGCCCGCAGCCCGCCCGTCTCGGCAGTCAGACCGCCATCTCAGGAGAGAGGAGGAACGGCGCGATGAGGTCCGACCGGATCGACACCTCGACGTTCGTCACAGTGACGCCGCGGGCCAGCCCAGCGTTGTCAAACAGCACGCTCGGGTGGCTGACCTGCTCTTGGAAGCGCGCGCACGTCTCCCGGATGGCGGCCGCGTCATCCAGGTCGCACCGGCAGTGCACGATGTGGCCCCCCTGGCCAACTGGCGGTCGAGGCGGTCGTTGACAGTCCGTCACACCCGCGAGCGCAGCCGGGCGGCCTGGTGTCGGGCACATGGGCCAGCAGCCGCGCGAAGACGGGCTCCCAGGCCAGACCGAGGGCGACGGCGACGGTGGCGCGGGTCGAGCAGCCAGCGCCGGGCCGTGGCCGCCACGACGTCGATGGCGAGGCCCTCCCGTGACGCAGCAGGCATGGCGCAGCCGATGGGGCGCCCGGCGTTTGTATCGCGAGTTGTATCGCGAGTTGGGCGCGTTGCATGCAGATAGAGGCTCGACTCCGTCGGTCTGTCTCGGCAACGGTCCGGCGGCAAAACCACACTGCGTCCTGGTCCTTGTTGACGGCATATCAATCCCCACGCGGAGCTCGTCTGCTCGTATGGAGACCCGACCTGGGCTGGGGAACCCCCGCTCGTCTGTATTTGTTGGCGCGGGAGCCTCGGTTCCCCACGACGCTTGTCCCGAATCTCCGTGTTAGTGATGCCCGGGATGGTCCCGAGCCGGCTGGATATGCAGGGTGTCTGTGGATGGGCCATTGGCGGGCCGACAACGAGCAACACAGACACGTGAAGGTTGTGCAAGAAGAGACCTGGATCAGGCTCTCTGCTGCCGCTTCCTCAAGCCCATCCTGCTCCTCGCATCCTCCGCGATCTCTCTTACCGCACTTACACGCACCGAGGGGGCAAGCATCGCGCCCGCCAACCCGACCATGGTAAGACGACTTGAGCTCCGTTGCTCTCCCGCTGCTTCATCCGACATGGCCAAACGCAGAGGGCGCTGACATGAGTCTCACCAGGCTCTCCCCGTCAAGCCGCGGCTCGCAGTATCGGAGCGCCTCGACCTGGCCGCCAAGATAACCACCATAAGTACGTTCCCGGCGGCGTCGAGGGGCCCGTCGCTGGCTTGGACCGCAATCGTTGACCGTGTGCATCGGCAGTCCCTCTGAGACTCGGCTACTACATCGCGCGCCTCGTCCTCTTCGCCCTGCGCAACCGCTTCAATGCGCGCTTCTACTTCATATGCGCCGGCGTCCGCATGGCCTTCATCTCGCTCTCGGGCCGCCAGATCCAGCACGTGTCCCCGACGACCAGGCAGGCCTACGAGACGTGGCTGAAGAAAAAGGTGAAGGAGAACAAGGACGTCGCGAACCGGGCGCGGCTCGTCCACGACATCGAGCCGCTCGCGTCGGCCAACTCGTCCATCCTGTGGGTGGGCAACCGCCGCGAGGCCAAGAAGTTCGTGCTCTTCCTCCACGGCGGCGGCTTCGTCTCGCCGCCCCTCGTCGGCCACTTCGAGTGGTGCTGGAACGCCTACGTCCAGGGCGGCGCCGAGAAGGGCGTCGAGGTCGCCGTCGCCTTCTTGCAGTACACGCTGAGCCCCGGCGGCCGGTTCCCGACGCAGCTCAAGCAGGCTGTCGCGGCGCTCGGCGCGCTGCTCGACTCCGGCGTCCAGCCCGCCGACATCATCATCGGCGGAGACTCTGCCGGCGGGAACCTGACGATGCAGCTGCTGAGCCACCTGCTCCATCCGCACAAGGAGGTGCGGCAGATCGACCTGGCGGAGCCGCTGGCGGCCGCGTTCCTGGTGTCGCCCTGGCTCGGCTGCAACACCACCAGCAAGTCGTTTAAAGCCAACGAGAACAACGACATGCTGTCCAGGGCCATCATCGAGAAGCTCTGCATAGAGTACTTTGAGGGCGAAGACGGCTTCCGGCACGCCGCGGCGGGAGGGAACGCGTGGGCCGCGCCGCTCGACAGCGACCAGAACTGGCTCGAGGGCGTGGACAACCTCGTGCCCAAGATCTACGTCACCGTGGGCAAGAGGGAGGTCCTGGCAGACCACGGAATCGGCCTGGTGCAGACCCTCCGGCGCTTGAACGCCCTGAGCGACATTCGGTTGGAGGAGTCAGAGGGCGAGGCACACGACTTCATCCTCCTCGAGGGCCAGGTGAACAAGGTGGGCGACGCCACGAAGAGGATGAAGGATTGGTTCAAGTCTGTGATTGTCGTCAGTTAAGGAGCCAGAGCCGGTGATGGAATTCTTCGACGCGGATGGCGCTGAGATCATGTGCTCTAGTCTGGTCTCGGTCGTTTCACGTGCCCCAAGTTTCTGCATATACCGAAGGACTGAGAATATCCCAGCCTAGGCCAGGGTACTTGGTTCTGTGCCAGGTAAGACCGAGAGTGACGGGGCGAACGGTCGATACATGATTGATGGCTAGATTCATAAACCGTCTATGTACTTGGAAATAGCCCATGACTAAAACAAACCATACTCCGCGCTCGTAGTGACGACCCAGGACAACGATCCAAAAAGACTCCATCGCCTACATATACACACATTCACCCACCCAAACTGACGACCCAGGACAACGATCCAAAAGACAGACTCCATCGCCAACATACACACACATTCACCCACCCCCGCTCAGTTGCAGGTGAGTTTGGCGGGCTGCGTTGCTCCGACTCCTGCCCATGGCGCGTAGCTATCTGTCTTGCTCGCTGCCCTGTCGAGGCCGCCGCGTTCGCCTCGGGGATGGGGGGGGCGATGTTGCCGGTCTCTTTAAGGCAGTGACCTTGCAAGACGACGAAATGGACGATTCTGACTCTGCGCAGGCAGCATCAGCGGGGATGGGAGTAGCCGCGGCGCTGGGAGCCGGTGCGGAACTGGAGAGGGGCGGTGCTGCTGGTGCCTTCAAGGTAGTGGCCTTGCAAGACGATGGGGTCGACGATTCTGGCTCAGCGCTGGGAGCCGTCTGTCCAGGTCGCAGCGTTTGTCTCGGAGTCAATACCGGACTGGAGAGGGGCGATGTTGCCGGTCTCTTCAAGGCAGTGACCTTGCAGACCGACGGGATAGACGATTCTGGCTCTGCGCGGGGAGCATCAGCGGGGATGGGAGTAGCCTCGGCGCTGGGAGCCGTCTGTCCAGGTCGCTGCTTTTGCCTCGGAGCCTGTGCGGAACCGGAGAGGGGCGGTGCTACTGGTGCCTTCAAGGTAGTGGCCTTGCAAGACGATGAGGTCGATGATTCTGGCTCTGCGCTGGGAGCAGCAGCGGCGCTGGGAGCCGTCTGTCCAGGCCGCCGCGTTTGTGTCGGAGTCGATAGCAAACTGGAGAGGGGCGGTGCTCCCGGCGTCTTCGAGGTAGGGACCTTGCAAGACGACGAAATGAACAATTGCGGCTCTGAGCTTTGAGTAGCAGCAGCTCTGTCGCTGTTCTGTGCAGATCGCTGCTTTCGCCTCAGAGCCAATACGGAACTGGAGAGGGACGGTGTTGTCGGTATCTTGGAGGTAGTGCCCTTGCCAGACAATGGGCCCGACGGTTCTGGCTCTGCGTGGGGAGCATCTGCAACGCTGGGCTCCAGAGGTAGTCGAATACCGATGGCCGCCTTGTACGCCTCGGTCGCCGACGGGCGTCCTTTCGGGTCAACCGACAACATGAAGCGAATCAGCTCGGCCAACGGCTCAGAAGGCAGATTGCTGGCCCTCACCGCAAGTCTCCTGCACCAGCTTTCTTGACCCTTTTGACTGTCCCAGTCCCCGATCGGTAGCCTGTAGCCCATCTCCAAAGCAACCACGCCGAGAGACCAGACATCGGCAACTGCCGTGTAGCTGCCCTCGAAAACCTCAGCGGCCATGTAGTGCTCTGTGCCGCACCAAGAGGCGTGCAGAGGACCAGCTTTGGACAATCCAAAGTCTGAGAGACAGATGTGCAGGGGCTCATGGGAATAGACCAGCATGTTTTCAGGCTTGATATCGCGCTGAGAAACTGGTTCGTCGAGGCTGTGGAGATATGCGAGAGCAGACAGTGCCTGGCACATAATCTCTACACACTGCGTCTTTGAAATGCGTTCATCTTCTATCAGTTCCGCGACAGTCCCATGTTCGGCAAGTTCGAGCACCAGCATTGGCTCAGGGTCATGTTGGAAGCCTTTGAACGCCACAATGTGGTCCTGCCTGGTAGTTAGCAAGCATTCCGTGAGTCCCAGGTACGTGAATGGACCAACGTGTTTAATTTTTCCCAGGAGGTGAGCCTCGTGGACCAGCATCTTCGCACTCTCTCCCCGTGCCACTTTGCCAGCATATGCGCAGCCAGTGGTGACATCTATTACCCTCCTCACTTCCCCGAATGAACCATGTCCCAAAAACTTTTCCGTGATGTAGATGGGGTCCGTGTCTGCGCAAGTGACGGCAGGGCGGTGTTCAGCGTCAACGTGGGCGGTCATGAACCGTCCAACGTTATCAATGTAGTCCCCGGATTGCGTGTTGTGATGGGGTGCCACAAGCCGGAATTGCAAACTTGGGCCGAGCCGGAAGGTTATGCTGCGAGACTGTACAAAACCAAGCCCGCCCACGAGCCAGGTGAAATTTCTCCGCTTCATCGCGCCCTCGCCGTTGTAGCCCACAGCGGTGCCGTAAGCTGACATGTCCCGTAAAACAAGCCGTTGTTGCTTGTCGAAGGTGAGCAAGCAGTGGTGTCGACCGATGCCCTCGACGGGACGCCCGCGAGCATCTTTCTTCGGGATCCGAATGTCGCAGTCATTGGCAGTCCCAAAGACTATTCCACCCAGGCTGTTGGGTTTGTGATCGAATCGGATCACGAGGTAGGGGTCAGTAGTTGCGTTGAAACCCCGTCCAGTCTCGTGGCGTTCTGGAAGGGGGGCTTGTGTCTGTGCTGGTATCGTTGACCGAGCTCCCGGGGGATCCAGGCGTAAGCCTCGATTCGCTGGATCCCGAATCGTGTGCAAGCACAGCTCTTCGTCAGAGCTGATTTTTTCCGGGAGGATCAGAGCAATCACCCCGGGATCTTGAAAGTGCTCCATCGTGGCTGTTGCGGCTGTTTAGCGAAGAGAGTTCCGCAATGGTTCCCCAGGAAGGAAGCCTCTTTTACTGACCTAGTCCGAGAGACTGAGTTGGTTCTCACAACGGCCAAAAACCTGCTTGCAGGCCGCGGACACAGGGGCTGTGGCCGATGATGACAACACGGGGGCTTTTGAGGACGATGACAAGAAGGGGGCTTATGAGGATAATCTTCTGAGGATGATGGCAAGAAGGAGGCCTTTGAGGACGATGACAAGAAGGGGGCTTCTGAGGACGATGGCAAGAAGGAGACTTTGGGGGAGGGTGAAAGAGCAAGCTTGGCCTTGTACTCTCCGAGGCTGGTCAGAAGCCCAGTTTATCTAGCCATAGCTAGATCATTGAATCTACGGAGGAAATCAACCACTGTTCCCTCGCATGTTGTTTGCAATGGGCAAACGGCCAGGGTACTAGTGAATGTCACTGAACGGATCGGCTACCTACCGTAGCCGGCAACTGATGTGTTCTCGTAGCCGGTAACTGACATGCTCCCGTCGCCAGCGACTGAGATGTTTCCGTAGCCAACGACTGACATGTCCCCATAGCCTGAGACTGAGATGTACCCGTACCCCAGTGTCTGACATGTTCCCATAGCCAGAGACTGACATGTCCCCGTAGCCGTTGACTGACAGGCCCTGTAGCTGTTGACTGACAGGCCCCGTAGCCGTTGACTGACATGTCCCCGTAGCCAGCGACTACCTACAAACGAGGACTCGCTTGTCAGTGTGTCCGTCTTCTGCAAGCCACCTGCAGTGCCGCGGTTTCGTCCAACGTCACCGGCAGTGTTGGCAGCCCCGTAACAGTGCGAACGCCGCTTCCCGGGCGACCTAGAGATACACGCCATGAAACGCCCAGGGTCAGCAAATGCAATGTAGCGACTTGTACCGACTGGAGTTACCGGACTTCTATCATAGTGACCTTTGTTAACAAATCGAAGTATCGCAAACAGCGCGATTGGCCATCCAGATTGCAAACCGGAAATAGGTGTGGCGTCGGTACACGCTGCCCAACACGTTCACCGCCAAAGGGGTTGACATATCAAGCGGCACCGCAAGAGCCTCTTACCTGCGAAGAGCACGATGTAAACCCGTGCCTATTAAAACAAAACTTGATGTCCCCTTCTATCTGTCAGTGATATTGTGCGAGAAAATGCGATATTACTGGCAGTTTGCGGCCTTGAATCACGGTTGAGCTGAGGAAGTTGTTGTGGTGTTGGATGGGCTATTCGCGTCTGTGCTTTTCGTGTCACGGTGTCACCGATTCACCGCCTTGACGCTGTACCAGCAAGCACAATGCTCGGATCATATTGGTAGGACTTTCGTCATGGCTGGTTTTACTAACAAATCAAAGTGTCGACAAAGGCGCGGCGTCTCATTGTACCTACCACAAAGGGGTGCTGGGGGCGAGTGGCAACCGTGGCGCGCGATCTATTCTGACCCTCAAACGACAAAGGTAACCGCCCGCAACCGCCAGCTGATACTCCCGATTTCTTGTATATCTTTGCGGCTCTACCACTCCATCGCCACTGCGGCAGTTATACAGCGCACCGCAAGCACCTCGACCGGCCGCCCGACTGCCACTACGACCTCGCTGCTCTATGAGTGCCCCCCAGAAGCTCACGGCGAGCGCCATTGCTGCGCTCGGCGACGACGACCCCGATCGCCCCCTGGAAGCCAACACGCTCCATAGAACAGGCAGACCCAATGGCTCGGGGTCCAACTCCGTGTCAGTTCATCCCGACTGCCCCAAACTAATGAATGGGTACTGACTCCATGGCAGTCTCGTTGAAGTTCAGGGCCCCGAGGATTTGAAGCGCTCTTCAATTGAGAGATCGAGGTACATCTATTCCCGCCGTTCCTTCGTGTAGCTTTTCACTCATCGAACTTCAGAGATGGCGTCGAAGCGCAACAGCCCTCCAAGCCTGTCGACCCTGACCAACTCGCTGTCCACGGTGCACAAGATCGATTCTCGTCGCCCTCCATGCCACCGCCCTCCATGCCACCGCCCTCCAACGCCATGCCACCGCCCCCTATGCCACCGCGCCTCATGCCACCGCTCGAGGACCAGGAGTTACGGCGACGCAGAGTGGAGAAATCTGAACAGGAAGCATACGAGGCCCTCGTCGCAGAGGGAGGAGTACCACTGTTCCCGAGTTGCGAGATTTGGCGTATCGTCTACTCCCCTCAGTCGCATCATGAAAGGATCTGGGCGTGGCAAACCCCACATAGAGATTGCGATGTGTTCAGGCAGCAGCTAGCACAATGGAGAGAATTCCAGTCCTGGCAGCGCAAAAAACGGGACTGTCACAGCTTATTGGGATGCCAGCAAGGTATTGAGAGGCGCCTGAAACGTCATGGATACGCGTATGAGTTTCGCATTGACGAAGATCGGCGGGCTACTTGGATTGAGTTTCTCAGCTACATCTGTCTGCAAATCGAATCTGCCGACAGAAAGGCCAGACCTCTACAGAAGGATCGCGAGGAACGTTGGAAATCGTTCGTCGAATACGGCGTCTTACGACCAGGTGAAACTGAAGACATACTCATGGATCAACAAAAACAGTGTGTCGGAAAACGTGAGGAATATGCCGCGAGGCAGGCCTGGGTGGATCTTTCAACTTCTGCGCAGGCTTCTCCAGAGGCCCAAACCAAGGCTAAAGAGGCTTGGAGAGAGTTACAAAATCGCAATACGGTCATCTATCTCTACCTTTCGAATTCTAACGAGGTTCGCCAGGCAGAACGTTGGACTCGAATACACCGGGAACGACTGGCGTGGGGCACTGAGCAGCTCCGTGTTATCGAGCGCGAACTTGAAGCCGCCAAACCCACGGGGGAGCTGGTTCAAGACCAGCATTCACCACAACGCCTTGAGCGCGAGCTTGAAGCCGCCGAACCCACGGAGGAGCTGGTTCAAGACCAGCATTCACCACAACGCCTT
>JALHBX010000298.1:0-87339 GCA_024340025.1 Tolypocladium tundrense | reverse complement strand
TGATTGCATCCCCATTGGTCCCTCGTTCCGACCTTTGTTCCGTGCAGTCCGCCTTAGCGCCTGCACCGCCGGCCCATCCCGTGGCCCGTTAGCCTGGGTCGTAACAGAGGGGGCTGGCAGGGCGGATCAAAACGGAACGGGATGCAAATAGACTTATTAGCTACGGCGCTCATGACTAGCTAGGAATGCTCATAGCTACACATACACGGCCGTCTGGTCTTTGTGATTTCAAATGTCGTCCATCACAGGCAGTGTATGGTTCGCTCTAGGGTAGGTAAATGCAACTATCGAGGTCTACCTACACGGTGGGGACGTCCAGCATACAAGTTCCAAAGGCGCACTTGACGCATGCCGAGCAACGCAGTCAACCCCAGTAACAAACGCTTGATCCTCTGCCCCGACTCGCTTCTCTCTCTCCTGCAACCCAGCTGTGCCGAAGTGTTGTTTGTTGGTCGACGAGTTCTGGGCACATCGCGGGCAACGCAGTCTAAGCCATGGCGCCGTGCGTAAACTTCGTAAGCGGCAACGCCAACAAGCTGCGCGAGGTCAAGTCCATCCTCGAGCCCGCCATCGAGGTGCGCAGCAACCCGCTCGACCTCGAGGAGGTCCAGGGCTCCATCGAGGAGGTGACGCTGTCCAAGTGCCGCAGGGCCGCCGACCTGGTAAGCATGCAGCACACCCTTTCCCCCAACACTGTAGTTGATTCAAGGAGGACGAGACTGAATGGCATGGCGCTAGGTCAACGGTCCCGTCCTGGTCGAGGACACCGCGCTTTGCTTCAATGCTCTCAGCGGTCTCCCAGGTCCATACATGTTGGTCTCGCCCCTCTCCCCATCCCCTTAGTGTCAACATATTCACATGCCGTCGCCTGAAGCAAGTGGTTCTTGGAGGGTATCGGCCACCAAGGCCTAAATAACCTTCTGGCTGCCTACACGGACAAGTCCGCCGAGGCCGTCTGCACCTTTGGCTACTCCGCTGGACGAGGCCACGAGCCCATCCTCTTCCAGGGCCGCTGCTCGGTATGTCCTCTAGGCCCAATCGACACCGTTCCCGTGCATCAGTGCGGCATCGGAGGAGTTCCCTTGACTTACACACCACACGTACAGGGCAAGATCGTGCCACCCCGGGGTCCATCCAGCTTCGGTAAGCTGATGCGATCAACGCCAATGGCGCTCCTCGTAGCTCAAATCCGCTGACGCTGACATGTTGCGGCATAGGTTGGGATCCCATCTTCGAGTACGAGGGCCAAACGTATGTTATCCGTCACCTGCCTTGACCCATCTCCCCATCTCTCCTTTTCCCTCTCTGCCGCCTCAGTTGCCTGTCCTTCACCCGGACAGCGATCCTGGAGCCACCAGCCGGCTATTCCATGTGTTTCTGACTTTGTTGCTCGCTAGGTATGCCGAGATGGATGGGGCGCAAAAGAATGCCATTTCACATCGCGGCCGTGCCCTGAAGAAGCTGCAGGAATGGTTCAGGGACCACCCTGAGGGCTCTACTGCTGCTCCCCAATGATGCTCACGAGGCACTGGTAGCGCCACCCGTGAGACTGCCCATGACATGTGGTTAGCGATACCAGATGGGCACAACCTGGCGTCCGACGAAGTCTTACCGGAGGATCTCAAACTCGTCATGGTTCCTTAGATACTTGGTGCCACGACGGTACGGCTCCAACAGCTCGCCAGCTTTGGGCATACCCCTGGCAATCACCTTGCCGATGAGCCTTTTCATAGAACCCGAGTCTCCGCATGATGGGTCAAACACCAGGAGGCAAACTTGATTGTCCCGCTGTCTCTCCATGCCGACTATGGTGACCGAATGCCCTCCAATCATCCCCAGCGTCAGCGTCACCTCTGGGCGCTCTGGGAAGGGGATCGTGCAACTTACCGTGGTGCTGCAGATATATCGGCGGAAGCGCTGTCGAACGGACCTTGGCGCTGCTGTCCCCTTGCCAGCTCTTTTCAAAGTACTGCTCGACAGCCTTTAGCAGGCTTATCGTCGCCCCTTCACGTTCTCCACCACGGAAGGCTTCGGCAGAGCACCTGGGCAGAGCGTGGATAGTCAGCGAGGCTCTGTACATTTGGCAGAGGCACAAACTCACGGGATATCGAGGCCGCAGAACAGCGCATGTGCCTGGTGTCGGAGCGAGCCAGTCAGCGCGGATGAAAAACAGTCTGGAGCAGCGACCTGCTGGCTGCAGAGCCTCGGGCTCGGGGATGCTGTGTACCTCGGGAGTTCCAATGAACTTGCGCGTTCCCCTGATACCCCCCGTCTCGACGCGGCCCTGGGAATTGTAGCCCATATCCCAAGCATGCTCGATGAGGTCTTGGATCTGGAAGACGGTGGGGAAACTGTCGCCGAAGCGCCGGGAGCCTGGCGCGCGAGCTCCGATGATGTATGAGATGAGCATCTGGATGTTCCGGTAGCCGCAAAATGCCCCTTTGGTGAGAGCCATGTTAGCGTCGCAACACACCAACCCAACACTGCCATTCGCGCATAAACGATGTATCCGAAGACAGAAAACATAGAATGGAGGAGGTGGAGGGTTGTGCTCACCTTCACGCCGTAGCTTGGAGACGTGCTGCACGCAAGGATGACACAGATAGGCATACTTTGTCGATGGACATTGTTCGAGAAGTTGCTCGAGAACAGGGAGAACATCTGCGTGTATGTGGCGTCAGTCGGAAGTATCAAGAAGTGAGTCGGCAGGACATCACGGAGGGCTGTCCTCACCTCGAGTGCACACCTGGCCATTCTTGTGCAGTATCTTGACTAGCCAGCCGGGCATCTCCTTTTCGTGAGCAAACTTTCCTAGATGAGACGTCTGGAACTCAAGGTCAGCGCTGGATGGCGGAGCTTCGAGCACAGTGAGTACAAACCCCGAGCGCTGGGGTTGTCTGCTGCCCTCCCAATGCAGCGTCATCCTTGGCTTGTTTCCGGACTGATGGCTCGGCATGACCCTTGTTTCTATGCGTCTTGCGCCGCTTGGGTTGCTGTTTTGGCGGCGACGTCACGATGTATGCCTCCAAAAGAGCTCGCCAGGCACGCAGAATACCGTGCTTTTGCGGCTTGCTGCGGCTAGTTCGTGAAGGTGGAGGTGCCGTTGATGTGTCCATCGTGGGATGGACTCGCCGCCGCGTGCCGGCCGTAGACCCGGACTGTGCCTCCGCCTCCAGTTCTGTATTGCCGTGGAGCTCAGCGAGGCGGCCCGGAGTCTGCTGCCCGTGGGAGGAGTAGACGCCCGGCATGGCCCAGCGTTTCCCTGTCTACCGTCAGTATCAGGCGGGAAGCCAGGGAACCTGCTCGCCATGCTTCAACAACCGCGCGCCTCGCGAGTACCGTGCTAACAGGGCGGGGGCGAAGGACACTTGTCTGTCGTTATGATGCAGACAGCTTGAGCAGCATGGCCGTAGCAGGCATACTCGGAACAAAGAAAACGAACAGGGCATACAACGAACCTCGTCCAGAACCTGCTGAAGTCGCGACGGGCCCATCTGGCCGTTACGCTCCTCCAACAGCTCACGGTCTGGCCGCAATCGTAGTTGTTGATCGACCGTGTTGGAAGCGGGAGTGGGGTGGAAGTGAGAGCGAGGGTGAGTGTGGCTGTGAGATGGGTTGAGTTGGGTTCAAGTGCCGACAGGCAGCCGCACTCCTAGAGGTCGGCTCCTGGAGTTTTTTTGGCCGCGCACTGGTCAAGCCGCACGCTGCAGCAGCAACCCGACCAGCACCCGTATAAAAGCGCATCAAACAAGCCGTTTACCAGTGAATTTCGAGCAGAGATGCCTTACTGTACGTACGAATAACTACTTGCGCGCTCAGGGTGGCTTCAATTGCCATTTCATGGACCTCAACCACGCCAGACGTCATTGGTGAGTCCAGACACAGCCCAGCAGCAGCACTAACAGGATGCATGTATTTTCAGACACGATAAGATGCATGTAATTTCAGATACGACGAGAAAGCGAGATGGGCAAGCTGGTTGGTATTCGGTCTTTTGTCTACCTCGTCACATCTCGGCCTTGCCATGCTGCACTGCTCTCTTACATGCTCCCGGACTGTTAAAAGCTCGAGGCATCGCCAAAAAAAGGGTGGCCTAGTCAGCGGACAACCATTATTTGCCACCCTTGGTTCTTTGAGGCAACGACTTCTGCGAAGTAGACTCCTTTGGCAGCTCCTTTGCGAAAGGAATAAACTCTGGCGCTCCTGGGAGGTACTTCCGCAGGGGTTCAGGCACTTGAAGACCCTAAGCAAAAGACAGTCAGTATCCGTTGGACGCATGTTCGGTGCTGGTCGGCGCTCACCTCTTCAGTCTGGTAGTTCTCGAGGACGCAGCACAAGGTCCTCGTCGTGGCGCACAGCGTCGCGTTGAGGCAGTGCACATACTTCTTCTTCGTGTCCGTCTGCGACTTGGCACCGAAGCGGATCTCGAGGGCGCGAGACTGGTAGTCGGTACAGTTGGAGCACGAAACCAGCTCTTTGTACTCCCCCTGGAATGGGAACCAGGCCTCCAGATCCAGCTTCTTGGCGGCGGCGTTGTTCAACGCGCCGGACACGATGGCGACGACCTGGTATGGGAGCCCCAGGGACTTGTAGAACTCTTCCGAGACGGCAATCATGTCGTCGAGCGCTTCCCACGACTTTTCGGGGTCGGTCAAGAGGAACTGCTCAATCTGCCTCGCTTGTTAGCATCAATCATACCCCGCCTGAAGACTCGCATGTGACAATCGACAACGATATGAAACAGCAGCAGGGCTGGATCTATACCTTTTCAAACTGGTGAACGCGGTAAATACCCCAGGCATCTCGGCCATGGGATCCGGCCTCACGCCGGTAGCATGAGCTGTAGCCGGCGTACCTGAGGGGGGAAGGCGAGTCAGCAAACTGGTAACCACCGCATGTATCACGGCTTTGTCCACTCACTTGATGGGCAGGTCCTTGGCAATGAGCCATTCGTCGGCGTGGAAGGCGGAGATGGGCTGCTCAGAGGTGGCAATGAGGTACTTGTCGTTCTTGGCGTCGCCGTCAACGACCTTGTAGAGCTCTTCGTCAAAGTCCTCGAGCTGCGCCGTCTTGGCCATGTATTCCTTGAGCATGAACTGGGGCGCCTGCAGGGCCGTGTAGCCGCGCTGGGTGAGGAACTCGAGGCCGTAGTTGATGAGAGCCTGGTTGAGGAAGACGCCCCACTGGCGCAGGAAGTAGCCGCGGTGGCCCACGACCTTTACGCCGCGGTCGGGGTCGTATCCGTCGAGGCGCAGGAGGACTTCGTGGTGGGAGAGGACGTTTCGCTTTTCGACGGTGACGCCCTCGGGAGCCCACGTGCGCTGAACCTCGTTGTCGTCCTACCGGCAGCAGCGTCAGCCAAGAGCGGCTCATCAGTCAAGAAGCAGGAGTCGTCACGACGACGCTCTGCTGGCCTCAGCATACCTCATTGTTGCTGACAGGGACGGAATCGTGGACGAAGTTGCCGATTGTCCTGATCTTGGACTTGAGAAGCGTGTCCTTCTCTGCGGCGGACTCTACGAGGCTCTTCTTCTCCTTTTCGAGCTGGATTTTTTGCTGGAGCAGGTCATCGGCATTCTCCTTGGCCTAGAACACACACCAAGGTTGTCGTGGTCAGCGCAACGGTCCGGGAGCAGGGACAGCCGGGGTAGGGAGAAGGCAGCTTCATTTACCTTCTTCTTGGCCCCGATCTGCTTCTGGACCTCGTTGATCTTGGTGTTGACCTGGGTGGCGCTGTACTGGGCTATTCGACGCAGAGAAGCACAGAGGTGAGCCGAGAGTGGCAACGAGAGAGGGGGGTTGGGGAGGACGCACTCTTGCGGTGGTCCTCGAAGAGGGCAATGATCTCGTCGACGATCTCGACGTTGGCGTGCCTGCGGCGCTGAGACTCGCGGATCTTCTCCGGGTCACCCCCGCGCTCTTTTATGAAATCGACGACGTCGAGCATCGTGCCGGTGCTGGAGCCTGAGCTTGGGCTGGTTCTGCTGCTGGTCGAGTGGCGTGTTTCGTCGTCGGGTCCGTTCTGTACCCAATGGGGCCGACCGGAGCTGCTGCGCTTGTATTTGCTCCGATTGCGGTTCGAGGGCAGGAGGAGAGGTGGCGGGCAGCAGTTGTCGTCGTCGTTATACTGCCGGCGCGGGTTGAGTCATAGGCAAGGTGTGAGTCGACAGAGGGAGAAGAAATCTACGAGGTTCGCATTGCCAGCGAGCCTGCCCAAGGTGGTGCCCGGTGGGGGCGGGGTAGAAGCTGGTGGGGCAGACAGGCGAAACAGGGTGTCGAGCCTCACCACCAACAGCGTCGTCGAGGCCAACGGCGAAGACCATTGATATCATAGATATGGAGGCGACACGTGTGAGGGGCATGGCATGGGTCTCTCCCGTCTTCGAATTGCTGGTTGACACCGCGCCCTCCAGTCGTTGCGTTGGCGCACGGCACGTACCCCTGCGGCACGTACACTGGATATCGTCATCACCCAGTCGCATCGCATCGCATCGCATCACATTCCCCCCGAATCTATGGTTTACCCTTCCGTCTAGACCCCCGGTACATTGAGCATATCCAGCCATTCCACCCCTCCAAGTACGTGTCCAGACCCAAAATACAGATGTCCCATCAGCAGGGCAGGGGAACAGAAAGGTGCAACGAGGCAGACGCAACACCACACTACACAACACGGGAAACGCCCAGCTGCCTGCAGCCCCGTCGTCGCAACGGCCAGCGCTCGTTCGCCTCGGTCCGTCCCCTACATGAGCCGGCAGTTGCTCTTCTCGTGCGCCTCGCCCGGGTTCTGCGTCTTCTCAATCTCCGCAATCAGCAGCTCAAACGCCCGCGCGACGTTCTCGTTGTACCGCGCGCTCGCCTCGGTCCAGCCGCACTGGAACTTTTCCGACAGCTTCTGGCCCTCCTCGGGGCTGACCTGGCGCTGCTCCGGCCGCAGGTCGCTCTTGTTGCCCACGATGACGATGGGCACCGACTCGGTCCCCTGCCGGCGCATCATGTGTGAGCAAAGGACACGGGTGACGGGCCAGGACGGGCACCTACCAGGTGGTTGAGGATCTTCTCGCGGATGACCTGCACCATCTCAAACGACGGCAGCGACGAGACCGAGTAGACTAGCATGTATCCATGGATGCCGATGAAGTGCTTCGAGTTGAGGATGCTGTACTCGTCCTGGCCCGCCGTGTCGACAATCTCCGTCGAGAAGTCCTGCCCCTTGTACCGGATCGTCTTGCTGAATGTGTTTTCGATGGTCGGGTAGTAGCTGTCGACAAAGTGCCCGTCGACGAACTGCACCGCGAGCGATGATTTGCCTGTGCCGCGACCCGTGCGTTAACATGCGTTCCTTCAATCTCGTCTCGCCGGGTCGCCGCCGATGCGCGCCTTGTCTGTCCGGGGCGGCGGGGAGCGAGCGCACGCGAGAGGCGCCGTCGCTACGTACCGACGGATCTGCTGCCGACGATGGCCACCTTTCTCTGCTTGGGGGACGGCATCTGGAGGCGCTGGGGGACGGCCCGAGGAGCCGACGCGCGGAGGTTGGATGGACGATTGCGGCGGCTTCAGAACCGGCGCGTCGATGGGGTCGTTTCGCCGGGCGCAGAGGACAGTGCGCTGCGTTGGTGAGGTCGGGCTCGCGTGGTTCCGTGTACGTCTGCTGGCTGTGATGATGTCAAGTCGTGGTGTGTGGCCCGAGGTGGGAGATCCCAGACTCCCAATACGTAACGGTGACCTGCTGGTGGAGTTCCACCAAGAACTTGCTAGTTGCCACTACGCCAGCCACGGCTAGGTGCTGGGAGACTCGAGATGTCATTCATTGCTTGCACCGGCGCCATTTACTGGTACGGTCACTTCGCCTTGCATGTGCCTGTATGGCGGCCAGCCAACATAGCCATGTGCGGCGTGCCATTGAGTGCATGCTGACTGAGCCGAGGCATGCTGTTAGAGCGAGGTGCCAGTGCCACCCCGACCCTCCCGATATTCATGCTCCGTGTCTCGTATCCCGATCCCGCATCCCGTACCGGTACCTGCCTACCCAAGGTAACCATGAAGCCCATTGAAGAAATCTATACTCCGTACATATCACGTCACACATGGCCCTGCCGTCGCCGGCCGGCCGCCCCCCTTTTAGTCCCGGCCCGTCCCGGCCCCGTCTCACGCCCTCCTCGGCTCCTCTCACACGCGCCGTGCGTGCCTGCGAAGCTCGCCCACGAGCGCCTCCAGCTCGTGCACCTTGCTGTCGACAGTTTTGTACATGGCGACAAAGCCTCGGATCGACTCAACCAGGCTGCGAATGCCCTCGCCGCTGCCGACTCGCGCGTCCACCCGCTCTCGCCCCCCCGCTGTCAAGCATAGATAGCCGAGCAGCACTGCCAGGTAGCCGACGGCGACACTGACCTTGGACTTGTCCACCGAGTCCGCCTGCGATACACATCAGCAAAAGAACCGGCAGAAGCAATGGCCACGGACCGGCCACCCGTACGTACCTCGTCCACGGCCAGCTGGTTTCCCTGCCAAAGCGTCACCAGCTCGTCCAGCACCCTATCCCCCGCAGACACTCGCGCCGACGGGCAGTGCTCCACGATGTTGATCATGACGCCGAGGATGAGCAAAAGCCCGTCATACAGGTCGTCTTGCAGCTGTCCGTCGCTGCCGATGGCGTCGTGCACCCTCCTGAATCCCTCTACGATCCGGTCCGTGAGAAGTGACAGGAGCCCGGCGTCATCGAAAGCCGCCGCCCCCTTCGCCGTGTTCGTGGTGTTGATGGCCAGCTTCAGAGTCGCCGCCGCCAGCTCCCCTCGCTGTTCCGGCCACAGCTGCAGCGCTCTTTCGAGAAACTTGGCTATGCTGCGTGGGTGTTGCGCCGTCCACGCCCCTTGGTCGTTGGCTCCAGGTGTGATTCCAGCGCTCGACAGCACTTCGAGGGCAAAGACCACGAGGGTGTAGTCCACATCGGCTTCGGCTTCGTCTCGCGCCTCTGCGCACTCAGCTTCGACGGAGACTACATCTGGTCCCAGCTCTGTCACCACCTGCTCTAGAAGCTCCCCCTCCGAGCATCGCGAAACCGACTCCAGCAGCTGCAGGCCAAGGGTGCGTGGCGAAAGGCGTACGAGCTCCAGCCCGTGCCAGATGGGCATCTGTACGAGCGTGCCCTTCACGTTGTGCACCGACGCTCGCGTCGTCCGCGACAGGTTCGTCTGCCTCTGTGCCGCAACGGCGTCAATGTCCTCACCCACCCGTAGCAGCCGCCCAAGCAGATTGCCTAGCCCTTCCTTGCAGAGCTGCTGGAGCAGATGAGGCGCAGGGCCGGATTTGAGGAAAATGACGAGAGCTGCTGCCAGTGCGAAGCCGCTGACCACGTCCTCCTCCCTGCCCACGCCCTTGGCGACGTTATCGCGGGACGCGTGGTCGCGAAATTGTCCAGCAAAGCTCTCCTTTCGTAGTCGGTATGCCAGCTCGCAGAGCGCGTTCCTTCTCATCGTCAAAGAGCCAGCGCCAGGATTCCCGATCCTAGCCAACAAATCATCCATCTCGTCAGCAAATCTGTTGTTTGCGCCAGCGCGACGGAGCTCGTGAACGCTCTTGATTGCCGGCTGAAGACTACCATCGCCGTCCTCCACGTCCTCGAAAGCGAAAGTAGGCGCCACGGGACTGGAAAGAGCTTGCGTGTCGGACAACGCCGTGTCGTCGTCTGCATCCAGCCCGGGCGTGCCGGCATCGTTGGCTGTTTGCGATTCGCTCAACGCGCTCCTGGACTGACTGTATGTGAACTTGATTTTCCTGCTCGTCGGCGTCGCGCCCCGGCGATCAGCCGCGCGCGCGCGCGCGTCTTGGCTAGCCACGGCCCGCCGCGGTAGAGAAGGGCTAGCTTCTTCGCCCGTCGACTCGCCTACCTCGTCATCGGTGTGTTTTGTCTCTTCGTCTGGGCTCGTAGCTCTTTGGGCTGCGAGAGCATCGATCAACCGACGGCGCCGGGGCGTTGGTGGCGTGTCATGTCCTGGGACAGTCGATGATCGTTTCTCGCTGGCGGCTTTGGCCACCTCGTCCTTGGCCGTAGAACTGCGCTGTACTTGGGATGGCGGTGCATTGTTCGTCGCGGTACCGGTCTTGCTCGCCTGCCTGCGACCTTCGGTGTTGCTATGATACATGTTCTCGAGTGCCCGTTGCGGCGCGTCGATGGCAGCCTTCGGTTCGTCGTTGGGGTGGGCTCTGTGATGCGGCGCAGGCTTCACAGCAAATGTCGCCGAATGGTTCCTCTTTCGCTTTCGGTCGCCTGGCTGTTCGGGAGCATGCCGCTTGCCCTCCGTCGACCTTCCGTCGTTCCGCTGCATCCGAGGCGAGCCATTTGCGTCGAGCGAGGGATCGGGTGCTTGGTACGTGGCGTGGCCCTGCGGCTTCTGGGGCAGAGCAAGGCCGGGCGCATCCAGCTCTTGGGTCGCCTTGGGGTTCGAATGCCTCTGGCGCGATGACGACCCATAAGTGACGAGCTTCTTGTGCCCTGCGTTCTTTAACGGGGGTCGCGAGGCCATGATGACTCTGAGTTGTTTGCCATTGCAAGCTCAGGTTCGCGAGGCTTGCGCGGTAGGGACCGACGTCAGCGTGCCGAAGGTGCATACCTCAATCGGCGCCTGCTTGGTGAAGTAAGGACCCGTCGGCTCTCCCTTGGTTAAGCTAGTAGGGGCATATTAATAGTTGGGTCGGTGACGAGCAGCGATACGGGCTGCAGTACGGACTACCCGGTATGGTTCTTTATACCTGTTTCTTTTTAAAATCTTCGTCTATTGTTTTCACCTTCTCTCTCGTATTTCTTGTCTGAAAATAGTCAAGGTGTTGGGTCATGTACTTGGAGGACAGGGGGTTGATATGCAGCCGCCACGAGGTAACCGCCAAGATACTTGGCATCCCACTGCAGTTTGAGCATTTCGACCTTCCATGCTGCCGCCAGACTGGAAGAGACGCTCCTGAGTTTGACGTCGTTGAATGCCCAACCTGGTCCCGACAGTGTGACGCTCTGGGGAGCTCAAGTTCGCCGCGAGTTTGACCAGTACATCATCAGTCTCCAGCCGTATCGCGTGCTGCTGGCATTGCTTGCCCCGTGGCTGGCCGGAAGCCTGGTGACATTGAATTTTGAGTCGTCCACGGGAACACTGAGGGCGAGTACAGCAGCATTGGAGGCAAGATATCCGAGGGAATGGACTGAGAAACGGTCCCCTAGGAGACGTCATGATCTGGGCGGGTCAGATGCCCCAACACGTGGGATATGAAGAAGCGGCAGGCGCCTGCTTGGAGGTGTCGAAGAGTTTTGGCACATCCAATGCCACCGTCGTGATCCCTGATATGGGTAGGAATGGTACGACCAGGACCTTGGACCTTTGGAGAGGCGATCGAGGCGACATTTCCATGCAGTCAGTCGCACTGGGGAGTAGCAACGTGCAAGTACGAGTAGATGGCAATGGCAGAACAAGCACTCGGGCTCGACCAGCCGGTGAACTCAAATAGTATTATTCATTATTATTACTACTGCGCCGCACGGGGAGCATCTGCACACGGCCAACATGTCATGCTACACAAGGGCTTGTGCCCGGCGTCGCACAAAACGGGACGGACTCGAATCCGGTCCAAACACTGGCCGCCTCTCATGCATGCTGCCGTCGCTGCTTCGCTCACATTGGGCCGGGTGTAATGATGGCGACGGAAGTACGGAGGAGACGGACGCGAGAGACCGCCACCGTCTCTCGGGAGCAGTACCGCCGCCTCTCTTCCCTTTCCTCGCTGTGTTGGAACCCGAGTGTCTGACATCCCGCTCTCTCAAGCACCCATCTCCCTCTCCCAGTCTGTAACTTCTCTTGTGTCTTTCACCAAAAGCAAAAACCAAGCCCAATCTACGCTCCCCTTCCCAACCAGTGCGGGACCTCTGACGTCTCGAGGCGCCATGAAGACCAACGGCGTCGGTTGGCTGGCTGTCGCGGCCCTTGCCTGCGCAGCGGATTGTCTGGCGCCATCGTCTCGCTCCTCTGGCCCGGTCGTCGACCTCGGGTACGCCAAGTACGAGGGCTACTACAACTCCTCTTACAGCCTCAACATTTGGAAGAGGTACGCGGACAAACTGGACGCTCAACACGCCCTCACTCACTGGCTTCATAGTGTTCGTTATGCAGCTCCGCCAGTCGGCAAGCTGAGATGGCAGGCTCCTCAACCCCCCGCGGCTACCAGCCATCGTGATAGCATCGTTCCTGCGATCGATCAGCCCCCACGGTGTCCGCAGTCGGGAGCCTACGGAACCCCCAGGGCATACGGCTTCAACTCTGGCCCTGGCGATGAGGACTGCCTGTACTTGAACGTCTACGCCGCACCCAACGCCACTCGGCTGCCTGTCCTGGTCTGGATCCGTAAGCCCCCCGTCGACTTAGAGCCGCATACAGGTGTGTGTCGACTGCTGACCGCAATGATCCAGACGGAGGCGGATACTCTGTTTTCGGGGCCACCTACGATCCAAGCGCGTGGATGAATACAAACAACAATGGCTTCATCACTGTCGAAATCCAGTACCGGCTGGGCGCGTTTGGCTACCTCGCCTCTGCACAGGTCAAGGAAAGGGGGCACCTCAACGCCGGCCTCCTTGACCAGCATTTTGCGCTCGAATGGGTGCAGGAGCACATTGCAAAGTTTGGCGGCGATCCAACCCGGGTAACCATTGGGGGTGAATCATCTGGTGCCGGCTCCGTCACGCATCTGGCCATGGCATATGGGGGCAGAGACTCCCGCCTGTTCAACAATGTCCGTTACACCTCCATATGAACAATACCGTCAGGAGCAAGAACGGAAAAACAGAGCTACAGGACGGCTAACAGAGATCCTCTCCGTTCTAGGTCATTGCATCCAGCCCATACAGCCCCCATATAGACGCTTACAACGACGCTGTCCCTACCGCCAACCATGACGCCTTTGCCGAGCTCGCTGGCTGTGGCGAGGGCAGCCCTGGGGCGCGTCAGCACTCGAGCGTCTTCGACTGCCTCGTTGCTGCCGATACCGTGGCTCTTCAGAACGCCAGCGGCACCGTGTCGACGACAAGAGGATACTTTGGCAGCTTTGCCTTCTTGCCTGTCGTCGACGGCGACTTCATACGGCAGCGGCCCTCGGAGCAGCTACTGTCCGGCCGTGTGAGCGGTAAACGGCTGCTTGTCGGCGTGAGTGATGAGTGCCGAGGCCTTGCTCGTCTCTGGCTTATACACCAGTTCGACCCTCGTGATGAATGGGCTGACGAATTGTCGTGCAGAACAACGCAAACGAGGGCGTTCCCCTGGTGAACCCGAGGGTCAAGACGCGGGAGCAATATGACGACTTCATAGCCAATACTTTTCCGCTACTCACACGGGCCGACATCACCCTCCTGAACCAGATTTACGAGATCGACACCGCGGCGCCCGGCAACGATGGCGTCCGCTTCGATACTCTGGGTGACGATGGCCCGACGGCGCTGACACAGTCGGGGATGGCCACGGGCATCCAACAGGCCGTGTTCAACATGGCCGCCGAATCAACCTTTGACTGCCCAGCCCAGTGGCTGGCCGAGGCGTACAGCAACGGCCGCCGCAAAGCCTGGAAGTATCAGTACTCGGTCACGCCGTCGTACCACGGCGCAGACCTGTACGCCTACTTCTCCGTCGGCGCGAAGTCGTCCAACGCAGACTTTCGGCATGCCTTCCAGAAGATCTGGGGCAACTTCATCATCAACGACGATCCCATCATCTCGGTCGCCGACGCCACTGCCAACGCAGCCAACGCCACGGTGCCGACGGACGGCAAAGGAGACGGCAAGATCCTGTGGCCCGAGTATTCCCTGGTCGCCCCGTGGCAGATGGACGTCAACACGACGGGCGGCCAAGTGTCGCTGGTTACTGTCACGGAAGACCTGAGCTACTACGTGCGGAAGGGAGAGGGCATCGTGAACAGGTTCCGGCTGTCCAACGCCCTGGCCTGGGAAGGGGGTCGCGGAGCCCGGTGCGATTTCTGGCGAGCCATCTCGGCGAGGGCTCCTCAGTGAGGAGGCACTGGGCGTCTCCAACAGCAAGCAGCACCGTCACTTGGGGCTACGCGAGGACGAGGCGTACATGGCAGGGATGTGTCTTTGGCCGCTGTAAACTGCAAACACTGCGCCGCTTTCTTCTTTTCAACGGGCCCCTGCCTGCGCCTGTTGCTCGCGCTGGACGACGTCGCTGGGGATCGATCGCGGGTTTGCGGTAGCATGGGGGTTTTGCAGTCGTCGCGGGCCATGTTTCGGTTCGTGATTCGGAGGACTAATGCACATGGATTGACGATGGTTCAGCCAGCAGCCTTCTCAACCAGCGCTTGCCTTGACACTCCATGGTTCATCAATACTCGTAATTCGTCGCTTCGCCAGCATGAGGAGCGGTCAAGCTGAGCGAGGATGACAGAGATGCCATCCTGGCTGCTGCATCTACTTAGCGGCCGTTTGTCGCGCATCGCGGCCGTTGACGCCCGCTGCGACGGGCGACGAAGGAGCGAGTCGGGGCCTTCCCATAATCAGCCCTCGCAGTGGAGACGGCAGGAGGTCAGCGACCGCGCGACGAGGATCGCTCCTGCCCCGCCCCAGTTGCCGCCAGACGGCAATGGGCCCAGTCACAGTCCGGGGAAAGCGGGGCCCCGATCCTGGAGGTGGAGCCCAGGCTTGGACGCTTGCGGGGAAGGGAAGGAGCCTTGCTGCCTGTGGGCTAGGCAAGAGCGCGGAGCGACGTTGAGGAAGGAGGACGAGATGAAGGAGAGAGGTGTCAGAGGTGTCGAGGCTGTTGACAAAACAAACCCATACGAGGAGCGAGGGAGGGGTACAAATGCAACGGTGGCGGCCGACAGCCAGAGGGGGACAACGTCACAACGAGGAGAGGCCCTGGGCTGTGCATCGCCGTCATGCGACGCCGCAGACGGCACGGATATTGAGTTCCAGCGGGCGCCACCCTCACGTTGCATGGCAGCAGGCGACTGCTGCGACGCGGTACATGCGGCGTCGAGGCCAGAGGCCTGGGTACCCCGCTCGCTCGCACAGATGGGCTGATGCTGCTGCGTATGTACGGCGTGGACGTGCCGTGGCGACTGTAGGAGCATGTCACCACCGCCTCGAGTGTTATAAGACGGGTGCCCCCGACCCCTTGCCGCCACACCTGCTTCCCCTCACGCATCTCCCTTCATCAATCCATCGTCCTCGCTCGACCTGTCATCTGTTTCCTCTTCCACATCATCACCGCCATCATCACCGCCATCATCACCGCCTCTTTGCCGGCTCCTCAACAGCCGTGAGAGCAACGTGAGTACGCTCCGGCGCAGCCATACAGGGCGCTCGCTGACAAAGTATCACCAGACCTCTCCAAACACCAACACCAACACCCACTCCGCCACACCAATCCCACCATGCCTCTCCACCGCGTCCCCAAGCTGCCCCGGGCCAGCACCTCGGAGATGCTCTGCATGGGCGCCGCGGGCGTCGGCGTCCTCACACCGCTCTACCTCGTCATGCCCGGCGCCGAGGAGCGCCTGGCCAAGCAGACGACCAAGTGGGCGCCGCGCTGGGAGCGCAACATCTCGTACTTCACGCCCCCCGTCGAGCGCACCGTCCAGCGCATGGAGCCGCCCATCGCGCGCGCCGTACAGCGCGTCGAGCACCGCCTGCCGCTCGAGAAGATGGCCAAGCGCGTCGACGCCGGCATCAAGAGCGGCATCGACCGGTTCGGGCCCAAGCCGTCGTCGTCCCCGCCGTCGGCAGCGTGAGGTGGCTTGCTTTGCTTTGCTTTGTCCGAGGCGCTTTGGGCTGGGTCGGGTTGGGTTTGGGTCGAGGCAAGCGCCCTCGTTGTTGTTTATTACATCCTGGTTATGCATCCTGGTCCTGGTTGTTGCATCCTGGGTTCATGGCATCACGATCCTGTACTGTATGTAACAGTGGGCTGAGAGTAGACGTAGACGTCTCGTCACCATCGACCAACATATATTAGTCACCTTCACCCATGTGTCCTGTCCTGTCCTGTCGCCTCGCTCGCCTAGGTGGTACGCCTCTCGCCAGGATGGTGCTGCGCGAATCCGCACCGCCCCGGCGCATCTATCGTCGCGTCCTGTACGACCCATCATCTCGCGCGCACAAGCAGCAGTCCAATCATGCCGTTGCCGTTCCTCGACTCCCACGCCGTCGTCGTCGCCCTCGTCCCATGTATACGAGCACTGCCCACATCGCACCGAGTGGGCTGACGACTGCAGCTGCAGGCAGCGGACGACATAGAGCATCAGGCTAGCTTCAATCTTGGCTGCCGTCTCCACTCGACGACGGGGCCGACGAGAGACCCGACGAGAGACTCCATCACCGCCCCGTTCGGCACTTGTGGTTTACTTGCGTCTGCGGATACGTGTATCCGTACGCGTACTTTGCCTGCGGCCGAGGCCCCGTAGCCCCTCTTTCGGCTACTTATATCGCATCGCATCGCATCACCGCCAGCGCCATCAGCTCACTCCAACGCTCCCACCTGGGTATCCAATTCACACCAGACTTCCGTCCCTCCCCGTCCCCGCCATCGTACCATAGACCAGCCATGGCACCGCTGCTCCAGGGCTCCGCATTCATCACCGGAGCCGCTTCCGGTAGGTCCGGCCCGGCCCCGGAGCCCCCCACCCGATCGCGACCTCGGGACGGCGTCGGCACGCATCGCTCTCGTCGTCCCTTTAATCCCCTTGGCTTCTCCACATGTTCTGGTTTGCGTTCTAGTCTGCTCACGCTCGTCCGCAGGCATCGGACAGGCCACGGCCCTCGCCTTTGCCAAGCACGGCGTCACCCGCCTGGCCCTCGCCGACGTCGACTCCGATGCCCTCGCCAAATCCATCGCGGCCCTCAAGCAGAGCTGCCCCCAGGTCGAGGAGGTCCTGCCGCTGCACATGGACGTCCGCAAGGCCGACGAGGTCAAGGCGGGCATCGCCCAGGCCGCCAAGAAGTTTGGCCGCATCGACATTGCCTTCAACAACGCCGGCGTCGGCGGCAGCAACGAGCGCACGCATCAGATGGGCGAGGACGAGTGGCAGCGCGTCATTGACATCAACCTCAACGGCGTCTACAGGTGCCAGAAGGAGGAGCTCGCCGTCATGGTCGGCCAGGAGTACGTCCCAGATCTCGTCCGCCCGTGCCGGCCGCTGACTTCGACGTGTCCCATAGAGACCTGGGCCCCCGTCAAGGGCGTGGCGTCATCATCAACGTCGCCTCCTTTTACGGCCTCGTCGGGCCACAGAGCCCCGTGCACCAGAGCGCCTACGCCGCGGCCAAGCACGGTACGTCGCGCCTCTCCCAGCCACGCAGGATGAAGGGGTTAATGGCAATCGCATAGGCGTCATCGGCCTGACCAAGGCCGACGCCAACTCGTACGCCAGCGACAATATCCGCATCAACGCCATCTGCCCCGGCTACGTCGCCACGCCGCTCACCACGAGCAACCTGACGGACGACCCTGAGCACCCCATCCAGCAGCAGGTCGCCCAGACGCCCATGAAGCGCATGTCCACGCCCGAGGAGATGGCCGAGAGCATCGTCTTCCTGGCCTCGCCCATGAGCAGCTACATGCACGGCGCCTCGCTCGTCGTCGACGGGGGGTTTACCAGCCGCTGACCGTGTCATTTGTCGACGGGCAGGGACGGACGTCGTATGGCATGTGTTCGTCGCGGAATTCGGCAGTCAGGTCGTAACAGAGTGTTTGTACTTTGTACGGGCTACACGTATGCATCCTGTATTCGAACAGATACTGCCCCAATGCAACATGAGCGTCTCGTCAAACCGCGCCTTTGCGACTTTGAAACCCCCTCCCGCCTGGCGTTGCATCCGGAGCTGACGCATATGTGTGTAAGATGGCAGAGACGGCCCGCGGAACCAACCACCTCCTCCCGTGTCTCTCTCTGCCGGCACCCAACGTAAGGTGACCACCAAAGCTAGTCAGTCGTTCGCGTCGGGTACCAAGATCAAGTTCGGAAACGAAACAGAGCCCGATGCTTTGCGGGAGTTGGGGCGCCAGGCGCGCGAGTCACGAGAGCGCAAGGACCATACCGACACCCATTGAAGCCGCCACCAGCAACGTGCAGCACCATTGGCACTTGGCCCTTGCTTACTCCATTACATAGAATCAATGGCCATTATCTACTGCAGCTGTTTTATCCCTCATCGCCGCCAAGTGACATCTTCACTCGTTCCAGAAACAGCCTCGTCATGATCAACTAGCTACGTACAACCGCAACCATGCCCTTCTCGTCCGACTACCCTCCCCTCGACTACCCCGAGACCGACATCCTCAGCTACCTTTTTGGCGACGCCCCCGTCTCCGACAAACCCCTCTGGATCGACAGCAGCCAGCCCAGCAGGAGCCTCTCCCCGAGACAGGCGCTGCAATGGGCCAAGCGACTCGCCTTTGGCCTTGAGAGGCTGGGGCTCGCAAAGGGGGACGTGGTCCTGACCTGCACCCCGAACCATGTCTTTGTCCCGATCTCCTTCCTGGGCAGCGCCGGCGGAGGCTTCATCTTCACCGGCGTCAACCCGGCGTCCACGGTCCACGGTATGCCAGCATGTCTCTCCTGCTTCGTCGCACCCGCTCTCGTCACCACCCCCCACTGACGGCTTTCTGCACGTGTCGCTCCCCAGAACTGGCATATCAGATATCCAACAGCACGGCCAAGGTGGTACTAGCCCATCCCAGCGTCCTTGCACCCGTCCTCGAGGCTGCAGCCAAGGCCGGCGTCCCCGCGGACCGCATCTTCCAGTTCTCAGATGAGATCAGCCCCAGGCGTCAAGGAGCCGAGGACTGGACCACCATGGTCGGTACCCCTGAACAAGGCGACAGCTGGCAGTGGCCGGTCCTGGGGCCTCGCGAGGCCACCCAGACAATCGCCACCATCAATTACAGCTCCGGGACGACGGGCCTCCCCAAGGGCGTCTACGTGTCCCACGCCAACCTCATCGCCACCCTTGAGCAGAGCATGTTCATGCGGTACCTCGGCACGCCCTACGAGGTGTCCAACTCGCGGGCCGGCGAGCGGTGGATCTGCTTTCTGCCGCTCTACCACGCCTACGGGCAGCTCTTCATGATCCTCATGGCCAGCAAGCTCCGGTGCTCCGTGTACGTCATGGCCGAGTTCGCCTTTGAGCAGTTCCTGGACGTGATTGAGCGGCACAAGATCACCACCCTGCACCTCGTGCCCCCCATCCTCGTCATGCTCTCGAAGCGCCCCGAGGCGGCCCGCCGCGACCTTTCCAGCGTCAGGGACATGCTGTGCGGCGCGGCGCCGCTGTCACGCGAGCTGCAGAATACATGTCAGGCAAGGTTCGGGGTCCCGATTCGACAGGGCTGGGGCCTGACCGAGTGCACCTGCGCCTGCGCCATGATGCCCGGGGGCGTCCAGGACTACAGCGGATCCATCGGGAAGCTCATGCCCAACTGCGAAGCCAAACTCATCGACGACGAGGGGCGCGAGGTGGAAGTAGACCAGAGGGGGGAGATATGCATCAGGGGCCCGAGCGTCACCCTTGGGTACTGGAGGAACGAGGGCGCAACTAGAGAGACGATAGACGAGGAGGGCTGGCTTTTGACGGGAGACGTCGCCACCTGCGACAGAGACGGCTTCATCTGGATCGTGGACCGCAAAAAGGTCAGTCCTGAAAGCCCGCGCCAGTGAAGGCGTGATCACTGACGAGTCCACAGGAGCTCATCAAGGTCAACGGGTTCCAAGTGGCGCCAGCAGAGCTTGAAGCGGCGCTCCTGGAGAACGAGCACGTCGCCGACGCCGCCGTCGTGGGAATCACCCTGTAAGTCGACAACGCGCGACATTGACTGGATATTTGTACCCCTGAGCTAACATGTTCGAAGGGGGGACAATGAGTGGCCGCGAGCATACGTCGTGATACAACACGCGTCTCGCGGCAGGGTGTCGCCCGGTAACATCAAAGACTGGATCGCTGCTCGCGTGGCCAAGCACAAACGGCTCGAGGGAGGTGTCGTCTTCGTCGATGAGGTCCCCAAGCTCGCCAGCGGGAAGATTCAACGAAAGGTGATGAGGGAGAGGGCCAAGAGGGACGCCGCAGAGCTGCAAAGGGTGAATTCTTCCAAGGTCAGGGCGAGGCTGTAGTTCATCCAGTGTGTATATAGAAGATGGATTATACTGCATGGACGCATCGCCGAGGCAACAGTCCCATTTAGACGACGGCAAATGAATGGCCGCGCGTTTGGGCGCCCATCGCACATGGCCGTTGTGCTTTTTCACGTCGGATACAATACCAGGGAACGACCGGACAGAGGAACATGAATAGTATATTCCACTTCATCTCTGAGCTCGGCGTGAGTCTTGCCAGCCGGGCAGCGGGACTCTGTTGCCCCCTGCAGTCGATGCGTTGTGCCAGTGATCCCAACTGTCCATATCTCGCCACAAGGCAGCTACCCGTGACACGCTACCATGGCACGACTCGCTTCGAGTTGGCAGCAGCAATATGTTGCTCGGGTCTCGTGCGTAGGGGTTCGAGTATAGAGCGATCGCGTGTGCTCTTCGGGCAAGTAAATGCGACGCAACTTCATAGTCGCCGCCCTTCAGAGATTGCCAAGCCCCCGACGCGGTGCCCAGGGATATCAAATGCCCCGTATTCGATGTCGGCTCATGCTACGCGTTCTTCTCGTCGATATGGTCCGCAGGCTGAGGCGGAGTCTTGGGCAACGATTTCTGAGCATGTCCCAGCGCCACTGCCCCCAATACCCGTCAGCATCTCTTCGCTCCCCATGAGAATCATAATCAGGCTTGCTCACATCGATCAAACAGGTAGTAGCTCGTCACGAGCAGGATCGGCAGCGCAATGAGGGACGACACCCACTTCCTGGCCGCCGTCTTGTATCTCTTCTGGTATTTCTCGTCCTCCAGCCGCCGCTTTGCCTCTTCGATCTGCCTGTCTTCTCGCTCGGCCTGGCGTCGCATGCGGGCTGCGCGTAGGGCAGACTCGCGGGCCTCGGCGGTCCTCGTGGCCGCCCTGCTCGTTGTGCTGGTCGGTTCGCCTGATGAGCTGGATCGTTGTGCGCCGGTCGCCGGTCGCGCGGACGCTGGCTTTGCTGCGGCATTGGCGTAGAAGCGTTGGCTGGATTGGAAAATCTGCCGTTTGCAGTGCCGGAGAATTGGGCTGCCTATTCGTGCGGGCGCCGTTGTCGCTGCCATGGCTCGGGATGTAGTTTGGTGAAGCGATGAAGCTTTTGGCAGAGACGAATTTCCAACTTGGCTTCACGGTGTAGGGTAGCTGCTCCAACATCCCCGTCACCACGCGACTCTCGCATCACCAAGCCAGCTTTCCCCCGCTAGGTTTTAAACTCACATGAACAGAGTTGTATTTTCTAGGGCATGCTAGGTCATGATACGACTGTATGTCATTGGTGTCATTGTACAGACCCAGCTGGTGGACTTCACAATACCTCCTTTGATTATGACCAAATTCATGTTGCAATAGTCCACGGCACAGAGTGCAAGGTTCTTATACGTTCATGACATTCTATCCCCTGATCTCAGTATTTCGATCCGCGCCACTCGTAAAGCACCTGATGCAAAGACCGACTAGGCGTCGGACGAAATGTCCGTTCTACAACTAAAAGTACAGGATCCCCAAACGCCTCGTCAACGATCCGTCTCCTGGCCGCAATTTTCCCATAGTCGTCGGCACGCCATCGCCCCTCGCCTTAACACCCATCTCGTCCCAGAGATCAATCATCATCCGTATACCTCGGTCCACTGGCAGCTGGAGTCTCCGGCGCCCCGTATGCCACTGGCGTCGGGGCTCCGTAGTAGCCGGCGCTATATCCGCTTGCCCCAGGCGTCGGGGCTCCGGCTCCAGGTGTCGGCGCCGATTCCGCGCCCCATCCTCCCTGCCAACTTCCGCCCGGAGTGGGTGCGTTGGCGGCGGGCGTCGGGGCAGAGTAGGCACCGGGTGTCGGAGCGTTCAGTGCGCCAGGAGTGGGAGCCCCCATGCCGGCGCCCGGTGTTGGTGCATCGTAGGCCGCCGACGAGGTGGCTCCAGGTGTGTATCCCCACGAGTCGTTGCCGCTGGCCCCGGGCGTTGGTGCGGACGAGCCCCATGCCGGCGTCTTGGAGCCCGACGTCCAGCTATCCATGCCTGCGCCCGCCCCGTATGCCGGTGTTCGAGACCCAGCTCCGAAGGCGTCGCCCGTTGCCGGGGTCCTGGCTCCAGACTGCCATGCCGGCGTTCGTGACCCAGAGCCGTATGCAGTTCGGCTGCCATCGTACGGGTTGACGGTCCTCGAGCCATCCGCCCACGCTGGAGTCCGCGATCCAGAGTAATCTTGCGCCTTCCACGCCGGCGTTCGCCCACTGGCAGCTGCTGGTGCTGAGCCATTCGTTAGAACACTTGGACAGTACATGTGCGCGGAACGAGATCTGCTTGAACTTACTGCGCGATCCCCAGGCAGGGACCCGATCTGAGCCACCCGCACTAATAGGAGTACGAGACCCTCCTTGCCAGCCAGGCACTCTGTCGCTCGGCCCACGGTTGAACCCGCCTGGCGCACCCCGGCCTCTGCCGTTGATGTCAATGGTGGCGCCTGACGTCTTGTCTCGAAAGCTCAGCGACTCTCGAGGAACTGTGACGGTCTTTCCCTTGGTGTGCAGCTCGACACGGGCGTGTGTGTCTGTCGTGTCCTTGACAATGCCCAAGAGGCCCTTGTACGGGCCTTTCTTGATGATCGCGGTCTGGTTCAGTGCTCGGTCGCGGCCAAACGTCTTGACTGGCGGCTGCAAAGCCTTGTTCTCGGCACCGTTCTTGTGAATCTTCAGTGCCGGGTTCATGGTACTCAGGTCAGGGCCGGACGCAGCCGAGTTGACCCGGCCGCCCTTGGCCGCCACCGTGTTGACCATGCTAGCCTTGGTGACAAACACGCCCGCGTTCTCGGTGCTGTCGTTGGTGTGCAGGAATATGTACGATCGATGGATGTGAATGATCTTGCCCTGTCGCTGCTGGCCCGAGAACTCCTTGACCTTGTCGTCGAGTCGGATTTCTGAGCCATCACGGTCCGCCGCGACAGCCTGCTTCCTCTGGGGCAGTTTGTTGGAGATCTGAGACGGCATTATCTGCCGTGGGTCTCCGTATTGGTCCAGCACCACGAGAGATTCGCGATCCACCTTGACGATGCAGCCTACCGTAGTAGGGTCGAGCTGGACGAGGTCCTGTAGAGTGTATTGCCCAAGCGATCCTTGCCCGCCAATGTCGCTCGCCTCGCGCAGGTCCTTGCTGAATACCGTTACCTCGGTGTTGGTCTGGTCCGTCAACAGGGTGACGCGATCTTCGGAAATCTTGACCACCGTGCCAACCTCGTCCCGGAACTTGCTGCCCCCGATAACCTTGACATGGTCTCCAATCTTGAACCGCTTTCGCAGGCCCTTGATAGGCACCTCGATGCTCTGTCCTGCCAGGTCTCCCTCGGTCACCGTCATTGTGGCAATGTCGCCCTGGACGTTGGTTGCCTTGCCCACAACGCCTCGCTGCTCACCAGAGTACACCTCGATTATATCTCCCGGTAGGTAGGTGACGAGCGAGCTGCTGTCTTTCAAGCTTGCCGCCAAGGCTTTGAGGTCCAGGTTCTCGGTGCCATCCTCAGCGCCCGAGGCAAACCGAGTGACTTCCTCCAAGGATGGGTTAACGTCGGTTACGATGAGCTGCTGGATTTTGACGTCCTTGACCTGGAAGCCGTTTTCAAATTCATCCCCCATGTAGGACCAGGTGTTGGTGGTGGGATTCCCCTGAATATGACGCGGATGACGCTTGCGCGCCTCCACCTCACTAAAGAGTCTCTGTGGAGGTTTGGGGCCTGCAATGCCAGGTCTCTTTCTCTTCCCGTCGGTGGAAAGAAGGGCATCGTCGCGCATGCCATAGTCCAATCTCGGAATGAATCGGACCCTTGCCTCCAGGCCGTTCTCAGTAACGTCCAGAACCTGGGCCAGATCGCCCGTGTGCTTGGCAGGTCGGCGTAGGCGGACCCAGGCGCCGGGTTCGAGGGATGGCGTCTTGGTGACGCGCAGGAGCTCAGGCATATCCTTGATGTCGACAAGAGTCATCTTTGATCTGGGGTAGACGTTGAGCATGCCGTCCAGCGCCACGAGAATATCCGTCTGTCGCTGGGCCTCGACGTAGATGAAACCCTTCATGACAGACTGGGCACCACCGCGCTCAAAGGCCGCCGTGATGGCAAGCTCATCCTTGGTTCCCAGACGTTCCTCGATTCGCTTGGTGACGGACAGGATAACCTCGCGCTCCTTGCCCTCCTTGCATCTCACGGCCCAGATGCTAGGGTCGTCGACGCTCGGGAGCAGGAGACGCTTTGGGACAACGGCAGAGTCACCAAAGCCCTTGGCTGGTCGTCGATTTCCGTATCTCTGTCGCAGGATTTCGGCTTGCTTCTCAGCGTCCATGCTCGCCTCGAGTTCTCGGCGACGGTCGAGCTCGCGATGTCGTCGATCGTCGTCCAGTCGTGCGCTCTCGGCCACGTCGTCGGGGTGTGCGTTATCGATGAAGTCTTCGATCTCCTCGCCGTCCTTCTCCTCGTCTTCTCCCTCATCTTCATCGTCGACCTCGGCCTCGATATCGAAGAATGCGTTGCGTCGGTCTCGGCGCCGCTTTCTGCGGTGGCCCTATTCAGTGGTGTCAGCGTTGTCACGAGCGCCAGAGCGAGCGCCAGAGAAGGCCAAGGTGCCGGGGGTACCAACCTGTTGCACGTCCTCATCTTCATCGTCTTCTTCCTCCTCATCTTCGTCTTCATCCTTGTCCTCCTCCTCATCATCGCCTCTGGGGCGCGCTCGAGGCTCTTCTTCTTCGTCGTCATCCTCACCATCGCTGCCGCCAGCCCGCGATTTGCGAGGAGGGCTGTCAACGTTATCAGCCGCATCATCATGATCACCAGGGCTGCTGTGCCGGGTGCTTCGATTTGGGTGTCGTTCGCCATCGTCATCGGCAGGCTCCTCGTCGGACAAATCAGCCGGGGCAGGGTGGAAGTCCTCCTCGTCCTCGGAGTCATCAAATCGGGGAGGGTCCTTGGAAGCCATGACGTGTCTGAGTTGGCCGCTGGACCTGAGCAGCCTCCCGATATGTGTGCCGAAGCAGGGAATTAAGAGGAAGGGTGGAGGGTGAAGAAGGGAAGTGAAGGCGGAGGTTACTAGTTGAAAGAAAGAGACCCAGCAGGTGAGTGTGGCTGCGCGCTAGCAGTGCGGCTAATTTTCGGGCCCAACGACGCGCCTGTTCTTCCTCGACTTCACCGCGACTGAAATGCTCCGATCACAAGGACTACGACGAAGTACTCGTACATAGTAATACGCAGCTCGCAACTCACGGAAAAATTTTCTGGCGCGTTATATCGTGTCTAAATTGTAATTGTACGTGCAAGTACAGAGCACCAGGCTGCCCGTAAATTGTGCTGCTATTGTACTCTGTACGGTCTGGGCGCCCCGTATTGAGACTGCAACAATGGCTGTATACTGCTCATTGCACAAAGGACAGCCTGCACCATGTTAATTTCGCTCAACGCCTCAATGCACGCCCTGATGGTGATGAGGAGTGCACATTCTCTAGGCTTCTCCCGTGGCGGCATTGAAGCGCTTCGATGCAAGATGACGGTCGCCATCATCGCCGGTTCGTCGGCCAGAAACACTACCTCCTACTCCGTACCAACGATTGCTTTTGGAAGATTGTATAAGCAGTGATTCCATCCCGCCTTCCATAGTCCCATCCATCTCCACGATCGCACTCATCACCTACTCCGAGCCCAGTATTGCACGAGTCTAGCAGAGTCCTGCCCGCCAAACGATGCACAAGTCAGACAGGGCACCGAGCTTGTTGGCAAGCATATGCTAGGCCGAGACGTCGCATCTATAACAAAATGTGAGAGCGTGTCATGGGCCATCCGTATACCGCTCTCAAACACCTCGGCCAATGTAAGAGACACCCCGCAGACATTTACCCCCTTCACATCAGTCGGGTGCCCCAGATGCCGCGGCCAGCGCTTACGCCGAGCCACTCTCCGTAGTCTGCGTTTTGCAGGTGAGGGACCCATCCGAGGTTCCCCACCTCGTAGTCACACTCCCAGGACGCGACAGGGCTTCGGTGGTTGTCCTGCTGGGGAGTGCCGTTGATCGGTGGGCCACCCATCGATGAGCTTGAAGTCAGGAGATCCCACACGAGGACCTGACAATCGTCGCCTCCCGAGGCCAGTGTGCCTCGTCGCAGCGGCGACCACTCCAGGCAGTTAATGGGCCCGGCGTGGCCCCGGAGTTCAAGAAGTGCCTGGCCAGGCTGCCGAACATCGAGGATGCGGATGGTGCTGGAGTCCTGGGCAAAAGTCGCCAGGAGATGCGTGTCATGGGGTGAGGTTGCTAGACGCAGCAGAGGTGGCGGGCTTGCCATGGATTGCTGCGCGGCCGTTGGGCTCGTGCGGCCGGTGCTGTCTATACCTTTTGTATTAGCAGAGTTCGTCTGGCTTGTCACGGCGCTGGACCCGGGTTACGGTACCTCTCTCCTCCTTGCCGGTCGGCTCATATATGATTGTCGAGTGCTCCAAGCTGCGCAAATCGAACATGCGAACGCTTCCGTCCTGACCGCAGCTGACAAAGACATCGACACTATTGGCGCAGAATCGCACGTCGTACACCTCCTTGTCGTGGGCGATGAGCTGTGTCTTGGCCGTCAATGATGGGATGTCCCAGATAGTACAGGTCGTGTCGATGCTGGACGTGATGATTAGACTGGGAGAAACGGTGTTCCAGTCAAGCGACGTGAGCGGGGCGGTGTGATCGGGAGTCTTGGAGTTTGAAAGCAACGCCAACGGGGTCAGCTTGGTGATTGCGGTGTCGCGCGCCGGCCCTCTGGCGGTGATGTTGTTGCCTGGATTCGCTGGAGCCTCCGAAGGCAGCGACCATAGGCGAAGATGATCGCCAGAAGTGGCCAGGAGGTCCGTGGACTGCTTTTGGGAGGAGGGAGGCTCCCACAAGAGCCGGGTGACGGGGTACGAGTGTGTAGCCTCGGCGACTTTTGTGAAGTCAAGGCAGTACTTGGAGGAGCCGGGCGTGTATACGTCTTGAGGGGTTGGGACGACTTGGCTGTCGAGGATTTGAATCTACAAGGTCAGAGGAGAGCAGTCGACGACGGCGACCCGCCCAGGACTTACAAAGTTGTGACCATCTTCCAGGTAGCTGCCCACGGCCAGTTTGCCAGCGCCATTGCCCTGAGGCGGCCACTTGCACCAGTCGAAGGCATAGATGGCCCATGGCGCCAAGTAGTTGCTGGGACCGGGCTGAGCGTTGGCCAGGTCGTGGGCAACGGTGCCCGGTGCGCCGTCGGACATGCTCGAGTCGGCGCGGGGCCGAATATCGGCGAGGCCCAGCGGCGTGGTGGAAAAGTTGCGCTGGGAGCCTGGCGCATTGTACTTTCCGATGTCAGCGGGCGACATGAACTGCGAAGAGGAGCCGCTGGGCGTCGTGGGGGTGTAGGCATGGTACGAGGTCGGAGGGCCATCGTAGCCGGCGGCAGGGCTGGAGCGGGAGTAAGTGTGGGAGTGCGGCATGGTGAGGGACGGCTTGGAGGGCGTCTGGTAGTCGTGCGAGGGCGGCGGCGGCTGATGCTGGTGGTGATGCTGCGACGAGGCCGACGAGGAGGCGGGGGGCGGCATCGAGGCATGCATCGTGGGGAGGATTGGCGCCGTGTTAGCAGACATGGCCGGTGGCCGCGACGACATGCCGCCTGGCTGGAGGACGTTGGGCACGGAGCTGGTGGCTGGTTGTTGGAGTTGATGCTGGTGCAGGGACGGAGCCTGGGAGTGGGCGTGGGCGTGTGCGCTCGCGGGCGGCAGCGGCTGCTCGAGCTTGATCTGAGGCGCGTAGTCTCGCGGCGACGACATTTGCTGGCCGTGGGGGCTGGCCGTCACACCAGACATGTGTAGCTCGTCCTGCTGGCCCCCATACGGGCCTGAAGCACCGACGGGCCTTCGTGTCGGAGGAAGCTGTTGTGATTGGCTCATGGCGGCGTGTGCTTGAGGCGGCGGCGGCGGCTCCTCTGACTGCCTACCTCAAGTACCTCGAGAGCTGGTGGTCGCCAGATGCGGCGCGGCAGAGGAGACCGATGCTGCGCGGATGATGCAGGTTGGGGGCGGAAGAGGGAGGCTGAAGAGAGGCGGAAGAGGGAGGCGCACGAGGGTCGGGACAGCAGCCCAAGACGACGACCGTTGGAGGGGCAGGAGCCGAGTGATGCCCAGCACAACCAGGAGGCAGTGGAGTGACCAATCCCAAAGGGGTGCCGGGAGCCCCGTTGCAGCAGCGGTTGCTGTCGAGACTGGCGAGGCTGGATTGCGGTTTGCGTCGTCGAGCTGTTGGGGGAGGACGGATGGCGATGCGCGGAAGCGGGTGGTGGTGGTGGAGCTGCGGTTTCTGGCAATCCAACGACTGCCACCGGCGGCATGTACCTCAGGCACCCAAGACAGCGAGCCTCAGGTATAGGTAGGGACTGAGTCGCCTGGGTGTCGCCCGTGTTAGTGCCCGCAGCGCCTAAGCATGCCCGGTACCAGCCGCTGCCAGGCGTGCGCGGGGCAGCTACAGCGCTGATGTGCGCCGTATTCATCGCTGGCGGCGCAAAGCTCCCGTCCCCACTAGGTACCTACCTAGGTACCTTAGGTAGGTACCTAGGTATTAGGTTGTACGTAGGTGGTATGGAATGTCTGCAACTCCAGAGCACATTCCCAGCAAAGAGGGCCCGGTAGTCAGGTAATACAAGACTCTGCCTTGGCCAGTAGCCCTCAGATACAGCTACCTATACGCACGGGGCTACTCTGTAATCGTGGCTCATAAAGACGACTCGTGGTTGTCTTACACCCGTCCACCAAGAGACCTTGCCTTATCGTAGTGGCTGGTGGCTGGCTTACAAGGACGAGCACATGCCTCCGACCATCCACACCATCTCCCTTCATCCATCTACAAAGTCCTCGTGAGCACGCGCGCCTCGTCGGGGCTGCCACCACCTCCTCCCTCCCTTCTCATTTCTCCTCATTGAAGGACCCGTCCTCACTCCCAGGCATGTAGCACCGACCTCGTGTCGATAAGAAAGCGCTCCGCCACGTCTGTTCTCGGCATGGGTCCAGCATCCCCCACGATGCTCGACCACTTCACTAGCGCCGCACATCGATCGTCCATTCTGTCCCCTCGTTCCCCGAAACGATCGCCGAGCGAATACCAGCTAGATCAGCTTGAGCCGCAACCCGACGATGCTGCGCCTCTCGACCACGACCTCCCACGACCCCGACTAAGGAGACCTGCAGCGCTTGGAACGAGCCCTCGTGACATGTCGCCTGGCTCCTGGAACGAAAGGCCGAGCTCGGCGGGCTCATCGTCCAAGCTGAGGCAGCCTCGGGCCATGTTCTTGGGCCCGCCGCCGCCGATAGCTGCGTCCATGGTGATGAGCAGCAGTTCCAGCCCGCCACGATCGAGCCACAGCCAGGAGGGAGTCTCGCATAGCCTCCTCGGCGCAAGTCGAGCAAGCATTAGCAATGTCCTCTTCGACCAGAGAAAGGAGTTTGCGTCTCAGAGCTCCGACTCGGCATGGCGCGCGCTGCGGAGGCGGGAACAGGCATTGGAGCAGGAGATTCAGCGGCTCCTCGACTTTCAGGCCGCAGGCTTGGTCGCGGGTAGCGCAGGGGGCTTGGACGTAGGCTCTAGCAGTGACGTGGATGGGCACAGCGATGCTGGGAGCAGTACCCCGACGGGTACGTTCTACTCCACGGCAAGCTCCAGGTCTCGGATGCCGAAGAGTCTGTACCTGCCACCTCAGTCTACCCCGGAAGGCAACGTGATACCGGTGCGGCAGCCAGCGAGAGCCCGGCCAATGGGGTTGCGAGCAGCGCGGAAGGGACTGCGAAAGTCGATGGCGGCCCTGGCGGATCTCAAGAGAGAAGAAGACGCCCATCTGGACGCGGCCTTGGCGGAACGCAAGATGGCCCTCGCCCGCCTGAGCCGACTTGGCACAAGGAGGACTGGGATACAAGATGAGCTTATGGCGTTGGAGGGCGATGAAGAGGAGCCCCTGGCCAAGGAGCTTCGAGACCTCGGATCGAAACACGACACCCTGGACCGCGAGATCCGGCTCCTGGAGGAGAAGCTTGTGGGGATGCGAAACCAGCGGCGCTGGCTCAGGGAGAAGATGGACAGCGTCAAGAACAAACGGGAAGCTGGACTCAGCGGATACCGCGGGGCGCTCAAGGACGTGGACGTCGAAGTCAACGCACTCGTGCGCCGTCCTCCCGTCCAGCCCCTGGACCAGGAGATGGTCAACCAAAGCAGTGGCCCCGACGCAGAGGCGAGCTCTACGGGCGGGTTCGAGTTTATGCGACTCATCCCAGAACGGCGGACCGTCGAAATGGCAAAAGCCTGGTGGGAAGCCGAGATTGGGATACTAGAGCGGCGAAAGGACCAGATCGACCAGGAGCAGCAGGCATTGGAGGAAGGCGGCGCCACGTGGCAAGAGGCCATGGCCCTGGTGTCCGACTTTGAGTCAAACCTACGGGCAATCGTCAAGGCCGGGACGGACGCATCCGCGCCGCCGTCGGCCAAGGGCAAGGAGAAGGCGCCGTCGCCAGAGGACGTGATCCGCAGCCAGCTCCCCAGGATGGACGAGGTCGTGGCCGAACTGGAGCAGCGCATGCAGCTGGCCGAGAGCAAGCGTTGGAATCTCCTCATCTGCGCCATCGGAGCCGAGTTGGAGGCCTTTAAAGAGGCGCACGACATGCTCAGGAGCATCGTCGACGGACCCGATGAAGGAGCAGGCGAAGACTCGCGCGGGGATACACGCCCCGAAGAGAAGCTTGTAGATGACGACGTCGCAAGCAACGGTAGCGTGGGGCAGGACGAGAACGACAACGAGGTCCCGCCTGATCTCCTGGTCTCGCACCTCGACGATGCGGACCGCGAGTCGGCCATCAGCCAGCAGGACAGCGAGAACGGAGTGCCTCCAGAGTTCCTGGCCGAG
This sequence comes from Tolypocladium tundrense, assembly GCA_024340025.1. Taxonomy (NCBI): domain Eukaryota; kingdom Fungi; phylum Ascomycota; class Sordariomycetes; order Hypocreales; family Ophiocordycipitaceae; genus Tolypocladium; species Tolypocladium tundrense. The sequence goes on along the minus strand of JALHBX010000298.1, from coordinate 56,285 downwards.
CACGGACACGACAAGGACATCTGAGTCGCGATGCCGTGCGATGAGGTTTACGTCGGTACGAGTACCTTACCTACCCACCTAGGGCCTTGGTGTATACGTGTCTGTGGGAACGAGTGATCATCGTCTGCACGAGGAAGTCTGGATATACCCTGTTTGATAGGCAGTCGATGAGCACCTGGCATACGGCATTGAGCGTCGATGGCACCTTGATCGAGAGAACGCTAGCCATGTACATAGAATACTCCGAATGCTGAGTAATATCGTTCACATTCATTAGGCCTAGTCTTAACCTGTAGATGCTCCATACGGAGAGATTGTCACGACAGTAACTGCGCGGGTGCAACCGTCACGGGTAACCTCGGCTATGTGCCGGGCGGCGGTTGTGGGGATGCGGGACGGCGCCGCTTGCAACGGCGTCGCATGACCGGAACGGTTTTGGAGACGAATTTGTGTCTTTTCATAATCCAAAAAATCGATCATGTCTTTGAACTGAAACCTCCCGAGCTGTATGCCTGCCTAAACGCCGCAAGGGACAAAACGAGTGATGGCATGGATCGTCATCGGCCATCGTGAGAGGGCGTTCGCAGCCCGGCCGCACCCGACCAAGTCCGCAGACGACTCCATCACCTGGTTATCGGGATAAAACAACAACAAAAACGCCATCGGATACAACGACGAGATTGAGGAGAGACTCTCGACACGAAGACGAGGGAACAGAGGACGACGACTCGGCTTGCGCACTCGCGATGGGACTGGTTGGCTCGCTGGCCGGCAGCTAGCTCATCGGGTGCGCTCGAAGAAGCCGCTCGAGCCCGCGATAGCGACCGACTGATCCATCACCCACTCGCCGACGCCGAGATACTTGTCGATCCACTTCGAGACTTCCTTGTTTTCGCCGGCGACTTTGTCGGTCTTGAAACTGGGCCTGGGAGATCCCGCAGAGGGGCACGAGTTAGCGGGCTGACTGGCGGCACGAAGCGGCCTTCAGTGGCGATGCGCGGCACTCACGTCAGGCCGGTCGACCGCTTCATGCCTGCGAGGAAGGCGGAGACTGGGCAGGAGATGTCAGCGACACGGCGCGCCTCGAGGGATGGGCACCCGACGGGTGGGTGGACGGCGACATACTGAGAACGGCATCGAAGGCGTAATGCGTCAATCGTCCGACCTTTGACCAGAGTCCCAACGTCAGCAGGTTGAGAAACTGCGAGAATTCTTAGACGGGTTGCGCCAAGAGGGGGCCTGACGCTCTCGTGTGTTCTCGAGACGAGGCGGAAGCTGGTGCAGCCGGTGCACCTGATGGGAGAGGGGTATACATACCACCATGATGGCTGTTGGTTGACCGCGAGGCGGGGGTCGAGGGGGAGTGTTGATCGAGTGAGACGAATCGCCCTGAGGAGGCCGAGGAAAGCGCAGCAGCGATGGGAGAGTCGCGACGGTTGAGGTCTGTGGTGGCAGTTGGTGGTGAGGGCGGTGGTTGTGGTGGTGGAGGATCAGCTGGGCCGTCACAGTGCCCAGCCAGGCGCCTTGCAGCTGCAACAGGTGACGACACACGGGTAGGTACCTGCTCACGTGAGCAGGGGACACATGCAAGGAGACTGGAGCGCTGATTCAGCAGCAGGTACGAAGCACAACACGTGACGCCTCAGACCTGGGGCTGCTCAGCCACACCAGGACTGTGCAGCTCCGCCAAGTGTTAGCGCGCCGGGGGCCGAACCGGAGGCAGAAAGGCCGAAGCCTGTCCGACGCGAGTGCAAGCCCCGGCCATTCGGCGACACTCCAGCAGAAGCGGCAGTGGATCCGCTGCTTCAGCCTCGCGCTGAAGGCGATGCAGGTGTGAAGTGGTGTCCGTTGCAGGTGAGTGCAGTGCATTGTCGGTGAGCCAGGCACGGGTGGACTAATACGCGGCAGTTTCTGCGCCAACGTGGCCCACGACGGCCCAGCGACTGGACAGAAAAGGTACGAGTCGGTCACGGACATGACAAGTGACGGAGAGGCGTCTCTTCGCCGTATCTGCAACGGCTCTCCACCCTGCCGCCGGCGCTGACCAAGGCTGATTATGCTCCTAGTGCCATTGGGATCCATCGGTTCGTTTTGTTGAGAGACAACGGCACCAGCGCCAAATGCCCAAATGCCTCAGCCCTGGAGATCACCTCTCTCGAGGCCCGGGTTGGAGTGCTCGAAATAACCAGAAACAAGGACACACAGCTCCGACGTTGCTGGCACTGTCAATAATAGCACGGCATCGGCAGTGCGCGTTTCTGGTGAGTTTCGCGTCTCTCCTTGTTCTATATGCGTCGCTGGGCTGCCTCGTCGAGCATACAAATACCCCTTCCCGTGTTGGTGGCCAGGGAGAGAGGAGACTTCAGCTCCTCTTATCGTTGCCCAGGTGTTCAGTTGGTGCGTCCCCAGACTGTTTGTTTGCTTATTACCTTTTTTCCACGGGCACATCCCTCCCCAGAGATAACAGCCGGGAGCGAATTGGCTGCAGGAAGCGAAAAAAAGAACGAGGCGGGGCGCCCGTACTGGGTTGGGTTGCTGTGGATTTGGGGGACTGCCTCCACCACCTCCAAGCCTCCGACCAGCAGGACCGACCCCTCCACCAGCTCTGCCGCTACGTTCCCTTCTTTTTCCTCTTCCCTCATCCTCCCCAATTACTTTCCGCCGCAATCCCTCCGTCTCAATATCCATTGCCGTCCGCTGGATTCACTGACGCGCCTCACTCGAACAAGATACCGGCCAATCTCTCTCCTCCGTCCCGGGTGCCAGGTCTCGAACTTGCAGCTGCGAGGTGGGTGCCATCCATGCGTCCAAACCCAACCTAATCCACCCCCACCACCATCATCATCACCACATGTGCAGCCTGAGCTCACACGGCAGCCGCCACATCTAGCCTGATCCTCTCGATCCGTCTTACCTGAGACCTCCTCCGTCGTCGTCCGCCGGCCCCTAAAGCACCGCCATCGCCGGATCTCGCCGCCACCATGGCCCATCAGCACCCCAACCGCTCGCGCTCATTTAGCATCATGGCCGCGGCCCAGCAGGAGCACCTCAACGGCGGCGGCCGCATCAGCTGGCTCGCCTCGCTCGACACCGCCTACAGCCCCGAGCACAACTACCGCCGCTCCTCCATCATCTGCACCATCGGCCCCAAGACCAACTCGGTCGAGGCCATCAACAAGCTGCGCGATGCCGGCCTTAACGTCGTCCGCATGAACTTCTCCCACGGCTCCTACGACTACCACCAGTCCGTCATCGACAATGCGCGCGCCGCCGTCGACTCCCACCCGGGCCGCCCCGTCGCCATCGCCCTCGACACCAAGGGCCCCGAGATCCGCACCGGCAACACCAAGAACGACGAGGACCTGCCCATTGCCGCTGGCAAGGTCCTGAACATTACCACCGACGACAAGTACGCCACGTCGTGCGACACGGACAACATGTGAGTGGACGGTCCCCTGCGGGCGAGAGGACGCTCTGCTGACCGCTCTAGGTACGTCGACTACAAGAACATTACCAAGGTCATCCAGCCCGGCCGCATCATCTACGTCGACGACGGCGTCCTCGCCTTCGACGTCCTGAGCATCAAGGACGACAAGACCATCGAGGTCCGCTGCCGCAACAACGGCTTCATCTCGTCCCGCAAGGGCGTCAACCTGCCCAACACCGACGTCGACCTGCCCGCCCTGTCCGAGAAGGACAAGGCTGACCTCCGGTTTGGCGTCAAGAACAAGGTCGACATGGTCTTCGCCTCGTTCATCCGCCGCGCCCAGGACATCAGGGACATCCGCGACGTGCTGGGTGCCGAGGGCAAGCAGATCCAGATCATTGCCAAGATCGAGAACCGCCAGGGCCTCAACAACTTCAAGGAGATCCTCGAAGAGACCGACGGCGTCATGGTGGCCCGTGGCGACCTGGGCATCGAGATCCCCGCCGCCGAGGTGTTCGCCGCGCAGAAGAAGCTCATCGCCATGTGCAACATGGCCGGCAAGCCCGTCATCTGCGCCACGCAGATGCTCGAGTCGATGATCAAGAACCCCCGCCCGACGCGCGCCGAGATCAGCGACGTGGGCAACGCCATCACCGACGGCGCCGACTGCGTGATGCTGTCGGGCGAGACGGCCAAGGGAAGCTACCCGATCGAGGCGGTGCGCGAGATGCACGAGGCGTGCCTCAAGGCCGAGAACTCGATCCCGTACGTGTCGCACTTTGAGGAGATGTGCACGCTGGTGCAGCGCCCCGTGCGGACCGTCGAGTCGTGCGCCATGGCGGCGGTGCGCGCGTCGCTGGACCTCGGCGCCGGCGGCATCATCGTGCTGTCGACGTCGGGCGAGTCGGCCAGGCTGCTGTCCAAGTACCGCCCCGTGTGCCCCATCTTCATGGTGACGCGCAGCGCCACGACGTCGCGCTTCAGCCACCTGTACCGCGGCGTCTACCCCTTCCTGTTCCCCGAGACCAAGCCCGACTTCGACAAGGTCAACTGGCAGGAGGACGTCGACAAGCGCATCAAGTGGGCCGTCAACCACGCGCTCGAGCTCAACACGCTGACCGTCGGCGACACCGTCGTCGTCGTGCAGGGCTGGAAGGGCGGCATGGGCAACACCAACACGCTCCGCATCGTGCGCGCCGACCCCGAGCACCTGGGCATCGGCCAGCTCTGAGGGCAACGCAGGACGGGCTGGTAGCTGCAAAATTGACTGATGGATTGGCTGGTAATGAATACAGACAGACACGGGCAGGTGGGAACGTTTGATAGAGAGCAGAGCCACATGCGGCTTGCGGCATTGGGCGAGGCCTATTATGAATATGAATCCAAAAGTCATGATGAAGGACGTCCCTCTACGCCTGGTATCTCGTTGCGTCGTAAGATGTCGTGGCATGTGGTCATGTCCATGCAGGTGGGGTTTTCAGACACAAACGCCCACGGGCCAGGTTCTCACTATAGATTCTTGATCTCAAATCTCTTGCGCAGATACTCGCCGTGCTTGATGAACAACCAGGGCGCGGGCAGCATGATCATGGCGATGAAGCCCAGCAGGCTGTTGCCCCAGCCGAGCCCCAGCTTGTTGTACATGGGAATTCCCGCCAGGGGCAGGACGGCGACGGAGCGGACGGCGTTGGCGGCGAGGGCGGAGGCAGCGTAGATGGAAGAAGCTATCGACGACGTATAGCTGGAGGGACTGATGCTTCTTCATTAGCGCGCACCTCGAGTGAGGGCATCGCGAGAGGGAGCACGCACCATGAAGACGATGAGGTTGCCGACGCCGATGATGGCGGTGCCGACGATGGGCGCGATCCAGTGGACCCTGTACTCGGCCGTACACCCGTAGAAGAAGAAGCCGGCCGGCAGCAGAACGACACCGACCTTGAGGGGCGGCACAATGTCGCCCGACGAGCAGTTGCACAAGCCGCCGTCTGCGCCCGAATTGATCACCCGCAGCAGCGTCTTCCCTTGCTCGTCTCCTCCGCCTCTCTCCATCCAATCATCACGCCTCATCCCACGATATCGTCGTCCGGCACGGTTGGCCCCCCATTCACCAGTGACTACCAAATTGGATCAGGCAAGCCAAGGCCGGAGTGAGCGCGGAGACTGGCCAATGGCAGGGATGGCGGGATAATGTGCATGTTGGACGGAAGACGAGGCTTCCAGCAGCCACCGTGTACGAGTCGACGGCATCTCGGCTTGCAGGCTGTGGCAGAGGACCGAACACAAAGTCATTGATCCTTTTGTTCAGTTGAACCCAACATTTTGTATCCATAGCACTAGTAGGCGATTCTCTCGACTCTTGTCCAGGATGAAATGTCATGCTTACAACGGGAGGTCGCCGAGTGGCGTCCAACGCCCACGGTATGTGTGCGAGTATTGCGAATGAAACACTGCCAGCTGTAGCCTCACCGCAATAACTAACTCTGGGCGAGACGAGCGAGGTGAGAGAGCGAAGCTGCTGACGATTTGGCCAACATTCGTGATTCAGTCTGGCCCCGTGTACACGCAGCGCTCGGCAACCACTAACACTAGCAACTGCTCGTGGCAAGCCTGTGCAGCGCTGTGCTGGATCGGCTGGGATCCGAGGCCCATTTCCCTTGAAGACCTGGAAATAAAGGGCAGGCGGTGATGGCTTGTGTCGCGGCGGCAGATATTGACATGAGGCATCATCTCATGACCCCAGCACTGACCAAGTGGTCCCTGAGCTTCTTCATCTCTTGCAGAGTCGCATCTGCGCGATCCTCGAGGATGTCACACTGTAGCCGCATCATCTTGACTTCTCTCGTCTGCGCAGTGCCATCGCCTGGCGAAGAAAATACAGCCCCGAGTTTTCGACTCTGTTCCATCAGGAGTGCCTGTAGATCGAGTAGCATGGACACCAAGATGGACGCTGCCGTGTTCTTAGGCGCGATAAAGGACCCGATGCGGATTTCAGGCACGTCAAACTTGGGTTCGTAATCCGCTGGCAGAGCGGCTGTCAAGTTGACGCATGTCTGGGCCAATACGACCAGGCTGTCCAGCACATCGAGCAAGCGCAGGTGACAGGCCAACAACAGATTCAGCATTGCATGGTCGAAACTCGGCGGCCCGCTTCCTTGACTCGCTATCCCGTTTGTGTGTATGGAATCTCTGTCGCTTGTCTGCTTCGCCTCGCCTACGTCGGCACCCCGGGCAGATAGCTTCAGGATCTCGGGATACAGCGCCGCCAGGCTTTGGGCGAGGCCGAGCAGCTCCTCGAGCCTGCAATGCAAGTCCGCGACGCAGCCAACGTCGTCCACGCGCTGCCTCATCTGGTGCTGCAAGCCCTGACGGAACCCTTGAGAGGAAAGGAGGCGCCAGATGCGATCGAGAGCGATGAGGCTCTCAGCTAGCTTTGTCGTCGCGGGGTCAGCTGGCTGGGTGTCCGGCGTTGGCCGAGGAGGAGTCGCAGGGGGCTCAGGCCAGGTCTCTGCTTGGTAGTGGTCCAGAGCCGGAAACGAGGACCAGTCGCACGACACGCCGTGGGCTCCAGGCCGAAGGGGACGTGTGGGCGGACTGAAGACGCAGGGCACGGTAGCCCTTGTGCAACGGCTGCAGCTGCTAGAGCCCGGCAGCTTGGGGCATCTCAGCTTCTTGTCGTGGCAGCGATCGCAGGCCTGGCGGAGGTCCTCCATGGTGTCTGCTCCCGTCTATGGGTCGCTGTAGCTACCAGACAGAGTTCATGTTGCGCGCATGTATCTTGCAACAATCGAGATTTGAGGTGAAGAGATGATGTTGCACGTGGCCGTGGTAGAATAAGTCTTGAGCGGCAGTACGAGTGTTGTAGACTTGTAGTAGGAAGACGCAGGAAATGAGTGCCTCAGCTGCAGATGACTGGCGAGCCGGCCTTGGCCTTCACTACGACACGGTGGCCGATTGCATGTTGTCGTTGGCCCTATGTTCAGCGTTGCCACAGTCGAAGATGGCTGCCAGCTGGTGGCGTTGGCCTACAGGGGAAGGCGGGATGGGTGGGGTGCATTACGTCGACCTTCATACCTAGCTTCAGCACCCAGCTTCAGCGCCTTCTTGGCACTTCATCGTCTCCAACGGCTCTCCAACGGCTGCTCGGGATCATCTCGCATTCTGCTTCCACAACCCGCGTAAATCAGCTTCTCGGCCCAAGCGACGACAGCGCATCCTCTCACAGCTTGGGCTTGTCTGCAGTCCCGCGTCATGTCCGCACCGCCGCCGCATCCTCGATGTCGCTGATTCCCTACCACCCGCGCGAGGGTCGCGAGATCGTCCTGTGCGTCATCAAGCTCCCCTCCCCCATCATCCATTGTCTTGTCTTGCACTGTCTGCGTGCACTGATGCTCTTGCTGACCTTGAATGACGCAGTCGCCACCACAACTCCCTCGTCGTCCGCGACCCAGACTCTCATCGCCTCGAGATACGCGCCACCGAATGCCCGACATGCCACCAGCCGCTGGGTCGCTCCTCATCCCCCGAGCGATCCTTCGACCGGCAGTACGAGATGAACCACGAGTACGTTAACCCGGATTACTTTCGCATGCTCCGCGCCGGGAACCATGATTTCATTCCAGCAAACGCCCCCCCGAGCCCGGTCAGGAGGCTCTTCCAGCCGGCGCTGGCGGGCAATTCGTCCTCGACACGCTCCACACCGACTCCAGATGCCATCGACGACGACGCAGAGTTCCTCTCGAGCACGCCCGGTGTAGGCCAGGCCGAGGGGAGCAGGATACGGAGGGAGGCATTCAGCCCCAATTACTTCAAGACCTTCTTCGTCGAGGAAACCGTCCTGGGCCGCGGAGGCAAAGGCGTGGTATTGCTTGTCAGACACGAAATTGATGGCTGCCAGCTAGGCCACTTCGCATGCAAACGGGTACCCGTCGGTGACGACCATGCCTGGCTGGAAAAGGTCCTCATCGAGGTCGAGCTGCTTGCCAAGCTATCGCACCCGAATCTCGTCTCCTACCGTCACGTCTGGCTGGAGAATGTCCAGCTGACCAGGTTCGGACCCAGCGTCGCTTGCGCCTTTATCCTTCAGCAGTATTGTAACAGCGGCGATCTCCACCAGTACGTCGTCGGGGGCGCGCCGAGGGAAGCTACCAAGGAGGAGCTCAAGGCCCAGATGCGCCGCCGCTCCAAGGGCCAGCCAGAGCCACCCCGGAACCTCTTGCAGAGCAGGCCGCAGCTGTCCTTTGAAGACATTTACTCAATCTTCAAGGATGTCACCTCTGGGGTAGCCTATCTGCACGCAGCCAACTACATTCATCGCGACCTCAAGCCGAGCAACTGCCTCTTGCACAAGGAAGGTGGCAAGATGACGTGTCTCATCAGCGACTTTGGAGAGGTCCAGCACGAAAACGTGGTGCGCAAGTCCACTGGGTCTACCGGCACAATCTCGTACTGCGCACCAGAAGTGTTGAAGATGGATGCTGACGGGCGATACGGCAACTTCACCACCAAGTCTGACATGTTCTCACTCGGCATGATTCTCTACTTCATGTGCTTTGGTAGGCTTCCATACATGGGAGCCAACGCCATTCAGGAAGAACTTGAGGATATCGAGCAGCTGCGGGACGAGATTACAAACTGGAAAGGGTTTCAAGACGAACGGCGAGAGCGCCCCGACTTGCCGACAAGATTGTACAAGTTGCTAAAGAAGCTGTTGGCTTTGGATCCGGCTGAGCGCCCGAGCGCAACCGAGGTACTGCTCGCTATGAAGAGCGAGACCAACTTTGATGGCATCACCAGAGGGGACAGGGCCTCGATGCCCTCCACAGGCCTTCGTGGAAGCCGGGTCCAGAACCTGGATTCCCCAACCTCCCCGGGCACTCCGGTCCCAGGTAAGTTCCCTTGACCCCTGAGCCCGACGGTACTTGATCTTACTATCCTGCAGACCCACGAAAGGAGAAAGCCCGCAACCAGACAGCCTCTCACGATACGAGGCCAGCTGACGGAGACGTATCGTCGTCGTTGGCTGGAGATGCCGCTACGCACAACTTTACACAACCTGGTGTCCCCCAACGCCGCAGACACACTTTGGCACAGGCTCAGGAGAATCACCACGATCCTCAAGCAGTGTCCAACCACGATGGCCGGCCAAGGACAGACGATGAAGTGCCGCCCTCTCCGCCTCTTCTCATGGCACCTCCTCTGACCAGGGGAGGTGCGGTGCGTTACCAAATAGAGATTGCACTGCACCGCATTTCCACTATCTTGGGTCTCAGGTGGGACTTGCTAAGCTACACCACCCGCTTGGGTATCTTTTTGCTCAAACTTGGTACTCTTGGCCGCCCATGCTGGCCTTATGTGGCCAGGCTTGAAGTGAGTATACCGTTGGTTATCGTGGCGGCCCTGGACCTGGGATTACCGACCATCACAACAGACTTTACCGCGCGGCGGAGGCAAGCCAGCCAGGGCGATCTAGTTGAAAGGCACGTCCCATCTACTGGTATGGGGACTAGCCTCATACTATTGGCTCTCCACTTTGCTGTTCTGTGGGTTGCTCGAAGATGGGATGCCTTGTGCGTCTCTGTCCCACAAGACGATTGGGCCGACTGGTAGGACGGCGAGGCTCAACGACATGTGCTCATGCATCCCAGTCCCATAGAACGCTAGGCGATCACCTATAGCGGCTGGGCGTGAGCCGCAATTTCAGTGGAGGATCTCAGACCATGAAACGACTGCTGTCCTCTGCTCGCAGATCCAGGTAGGCTGCGAGACACCCAAGCATCCGTTTCGGGTGTACCATTGGACCATATTGTGGTGAGTACTTGTGGCTCCTCTGATAGCCAGGCTAATGACCCTCCACCAGAACCAGACAGAGTATACCTTAGTAGCGAATCTATGCCGACAAGATTCACTTCATGAATCAAAATGGCTTTTGACAACCTGCTGTTCATGAGTTGGACTCTGAAGTGATGCGGTATTAAGTATCCACAGTCCAACCCTCATATTCAGCACGTAAGCTATGTCGTGTGGCAGGCTGGATCACGGCCAGGGACTCGAGCTCGTCCGACTCCCTCTCGCTCTTCAAATGCGGCTCCGGCTGGAGAGGGATGGCATCGGTAGTCGAGTAGCTGGTGGAGTGTCGTGGAGTATCTGCCGGCAGCACTTGACCAGAAAATCCAGGAGCCTTTCTTGTGCCTGGAGAGCGAGCAGACCTTCGCCCGGCATGAACGGCTTCTGGGTGTGCATCCAGTCAAAAGCATCAGGGTGATCGTCCCACGATAGCAGCTCACCGTAGCCCCGCGCGTCGGAGGCAAGGCTCAGCACCATGGTGTATTCGTTGAGGAATCGGAACAATGGCATTTGTCACCATGCCGAATTGCATTGTCTCGCGGACGGCTGCGGTGAATGCAGAGGGGAAGGTGATAGGCTCGCGCACTGAGGAGCAGCAGTAGGGTCTTCGGCCTCAGCAGATCCTCTTGGTTAATGTAGGGCCATATGAATCGACCCCTGTGGCTTCGTTCCCTGTCCCTCTGCTTCGTTCCCACTCCCTCTGCTGAAGGGACTCCGCGCGGAAGGCGTCGATGTCGGGGCGATGCACCGTTGCCATCCCGGCAAGGCGCTCAAAAGGGCGTCTAGTGTCTGCTTCTTCTTCTTCTTGGTCCAGCGCTTCCGGATGGTGCCTTTGTGGTGCAGAACGATCGCCTGCAGCGTGTTATTGCTAGTGAATATACTCCATGTCCGCTCCTGGGCCTCTCAACGGACTTTTCCTGGAGACGCGAAGCGTGGCATGGGCATGCCCGGCCCCAGCATCTGGGCCAGCGTGGAGGGCCACCGTAGTCGGGGCCATCGAGGTCGGGGTCATGGCCAATATTGCCATAGACGTCAGTGCCAGCCAGCCCCGACGGGGTTGAATTGATCCATCCTGGCTCCATGGTTTAAGGCTGATGTATGAAGTACCAGATTGGTGAGTGACGAGACCAGACGGTGTGGCGCGGGACAACCTCGGGGAAGTTCGAAACAATGGGAGAGATCTTGCCAGCTCTTCCATACCTAGGTTGCAGCGCTGTTACTACCGGCCGTGTTAAATTATATACCGAATTCGCTGAATAACAGGTACATACGGCCATACCTACCAGAACACACGGGATCCCGTCCGCTCTCCCATAGTTAAGCTGGTAAGGGGCAGATTAGTAGTTGGGTCGGTGACGACCAGCGAATACCGGCTGCTGTATGTTATCATTTTTTTTGGTAAATTTTTATTGTATTATGTTGTCCTTGTCTTGTATTTTTTTTTATGAAAGACGGACGTTATGGTGTTTAGTATTGGGAGGGTGGTCGCCTGATATGCTGCCGTATGCATGCTGGTTTAGTTGTTTCCTAATCGGGATAAACTGCTCTCACCTTTGTCGTACTCGTACGAAGTAGTCAACGAGCCTGAAAGAATGGGAATTGGTTAGTATCCCTTCAGTTTCGTTTTTAACCTATTGGTATATATAATCACCGCTATAGGAGTATTATGCCGATGCTAGTGACGATGCCTGCTGTTGCTAACGATGCTAACGATGCCTGCTGTTGCCGACGATGCCTGCTGTTGCCGACGATAACTACTATTACTGCCGCTACTACTTTCTACCCTCAATATTACAAACGTATTATCGCGATCCTCTCTCTCAAGGCATAACGAGCGGGAAAGGTATAGGGTATATTCTAAAGTAAACTAATGGCTATAATTTAACTAATTAACGCTATATCTAGTTAATCTCCAAGTCCTATAGCCATACCGTCGCTACTATCTTACCGACCGTAATCGTAACGCCGGGGATAGGGATGTCAATCTTAGACGTAAGTAGATATGAAGTTTAGGCGGAGAGTACGCGGCGAATACCGAGGTTGAGGTAGACTCTGACTATGTGCGTAGGCAGAAGTCTGATTTTTAGCCTCTTCTCGGCGATGAATCTGTGACAAATGGTTGGCGAAGACCTGCGCGCTTGGCGAAAACCGCCATGATTGGTACGGTTCATGGCCAGTAGCCTGCTGACTCGGTAGCCTGGCGAAAGTGGGTGTACGTGATTGAGGTACGAAGTGGTAGAAGGATAGAAGCGACTCTTTCAGCTCGTTGGGCAGTTGCTAGGGTAACACAGCCTTTGGGCACCACAATACCAGTGCAGCACTGGTATTGTCGGCCATGGTATATGCATGTAGGCGTTGAGAGGGAGAGGGCAGAAGTTGGAGGCCAGCGGCAAGTAGGTGTCTTTGTTAGAAGGATTTCTGGTGCCGGGAAGAAGAGTTGCGAGCTTGTCGGGTGTGGTATGCGGACGGAGCTTGCTTCCTGGGGTTGAGCTGGTCTTGGTTCCTCGTTTCGCGAGTTGGACATTGGTAGAGAGCCGATATCGTCATAAAGTCGGACACGAGACAGGGTTTTTGTACGTTTTCTTCGCAGTTTTTATAGAGGTTTATTTTCCTTTGAGGCGGAGGTATCTTCCTTGCTGTGCCGGGGCAAGGAATAGCAGAGCCACTCTAATGCACTCCCATTGCCAGCCCAGGTATCTTCCTTGCTGTACCGGGGCAAGGAATAGCAGAGCCACTCTGATGCACTCCCACTGCCAGCCCAGGTATCTTCCTTGCTGTGTCGAGGCAAGGAATAGCAGAGCCACTCTGATGCACTCCCACTGCCAGCCCAGGTATCTTCCTTGCTGTGTCGAGGCAAGGAATAGCAGAGCCACTCTGATGCATTCCCACTGCCAGCCCAGGTATCTTCCTTGCTGTGTCGGGGCAAGAAATGACAAAGCCACTCCGATACATTCCCACTGCCAGCCCAGGTATTTTCTTCCCCGGGCTTTAAGGAACTTACCTATGTCCTGGTAAGTGGCACATGTTAATCGACTTGGCCAAAGTTATTAAGCAGTAACTCGTTCCCCACGTCCCTCGTTGCATTGTCCTGGCTGTATGGAAGAGCGTGTTAGCCATACTATAACTCGTAGTCACGGACGAGGCGAGGTAACTCACCGGTAAGCTTCGGTATATTGGTACCACCGCTGCCTCTTGATGGCCAGGCGCACATGGTGCGCGACGTCGCGCCATGCCTTCGCCTCCTTCACGGCGGTCCTGGCTAGTTCCTTATGGCTTTGGCGACCAAAGCTCCCGCCGAAACTGACATGGGCAAATTTGCAGTCGACCAGGAACTCGACCCGTTTCTCTGCCATCCTACGAGTAGGTGCGTTTTAGTCAGAGAGCAATCGAAGAGTATGAAAGAGGCATTGTCCGTACCGCTTGGCCCAAACAGCCGCCTCCTGCGCCAGGTTCTCGAGGGTCAACAAGACCAACAGGTTGACGGGCAGCCTTCCCGCGTTCATGGAGAGCCGCTGTGGGACGAGGCCCAGCACCGACACGGTGTTTGGCGTTCCACGGCCGCGTTCCGAGGCTCGGCCACAGCTCACGAGCAAGCCACAGAAACCTGTCTGAAAGGTCGTTGAGGTATACCGTAGGTTGGCTGCAGGCCATCCGCCGCAGAACATCCTTGGGCCTCTGCTGTCGCAGCTGCCGTAGCTGCCGTAGCTACTGTAGCTACTGTAGCTACAAGAGCTGCTAGAGCTATCAGGCCACAAGGGTCTTTGAAGCTGGCTAGGCTGCGCCTGGTGCAAAGTGGAATCTGTATCTGTGTCAACAGAGGGGCTTAGAAAGGGTGGGCCAGGTCTCAAGGCTTTTGGGCTAACCTTCGCACTCGCGCTCCGCTCTCGCCATGACGGGGAGTCGGGGACTTCGAGGTCCCAGTCAACGCTGGCTCTGTCGTGAAGTCAGCGCTGGTCTGGAGCAAGGAATCAGGGGGTATACCGAGACATTTCTGCGCCGAGAGGCGCGAGTGCTGAAAGAATACTTCAATGAATATTCAGCCTGGACACTCCGCCTACCCTGGCTCTGGCTCGCCCAAAAAGAATAATAAGAAGGAGTGTTTCTGTCCAGGAGCCCACCCAAAAAGAGGATAAAGAGGGAGGATTTCCATTCAGGATCCGTCATAGCTCGACTACCTAGGTAGATAGACTCGTTCTTTCTGTGCGGGCATGTTGAAGGTCTTCTCGCACGATGGATCGTGATGATACAGATAGGGCCAGTACCAGGGTTGGACGGGCAGATCTCCTGGCGTGGTCGCCAAAAGAAGGTCCCTCAGGAAAGGCAGAAAAAGTGCATTGTTGGTCTAAGTTTCTGGCGGGAGCCAACTTGCTAAATATACGCCTCGTTAGGCCTTGTGGCCACGCCTGCCAATCCAGGGCCTGCCTGCCCAACTTCCAAGATTTAGGAGGAAAGACCTGCCAGCATCTTGCTTCTACTAACTACTGCATGGGCGTCGCCCTACCCAGGAAAGCGCGACACGAGCCAGTGGGCTCGGGCAGGCTTTGCTAAATGGCCCCTGAATACTTTGTTTGAGGCTGCAGGCAAAGCCGACCATGGCCTGCAGGCCCGTCCCGCCGGCAGACGATGTCCAGACTACACCTGGCTAGAAGCACCTGGCAATATTCGTGGCGTGGCATCAACGAACTATATGCTAGAAGCTCTCAAAACCTTGTCCCGTCTTCCACTTAGGTAGCTAAGTTTCCAAGTCGAGGCTTATTTTGGAGTCATGCTATGTAGAAGCAATAAATATTGACCATCGCCCAGTTCTGCCCTGCAAACATTCGCTCCTCCAAGTTTGCTACAGATGCCCATTCAATCCGCCGACATGGATCCATTTCAAAGGGTGCCCCCTGAGGTTCGTCAGTCTATTCTCCGTCAGGCAGAGACGCAGGAAGACGTGGTCAATCTGAGCCATGCATCGCCAGCCATGTTCGGTCAACGCGTCGACCAGTTGAGCCGCACTGTCCACGCCCACCTTCTCTGCAACGACCGATTGCAAGACGCCATGGCTATCATTCTGTTCCCTAAAAGAGCTAGCCACAAAGAAGACGGCGAGGGGGATTATCGGGACCGTGTTCATCGTCATCTCGAGCAGTGGGCAGCCAAAGGCTTGCCCGATCCGATCCGAAAGTACGATATCCGCATCATGGACAAGCTCGCATCTCTTTGTCTGAGGCTCGATGATTATATCAAGGACTTTCTCTGGAAGGCAAAAAGCTCGCATCTTCGTCAGGCTTATATCCACTTGCCGGAGTGGTCCCACCCATCCTTTCATGACAACGTGGGCAGCTTGCCGCCGCGGCCGGAGCATGACGTCGGCCTCGACTCCTTATCGCGGAGTGAACACTCGCATATTCTTCATACTCGTTATGTCCACTCGCCGGAGTGGTCCTATCCGTCCATTCATGGCAACGTGAGCGGCTTGCCGCCGCGGCCAGAGCATAAAGTCGAACTCGATTCCTCGTCGCCGGGCGAGAAGCAACGCATTCTCAAAGCTTTTCTTAGATACGAGATTATTGCCAAGCTATTGTGTCCCCGGCCGCATTGTGTCCGCCACACAGGAAACCAAATGAATAGCACTCCCGCTCGGAACTGGAACTTGCTGGATCGTTATGAAGACGACGCCTCGGAACTTTGGGAGATTGAGGGTCTCCGATGTGTGTTTGAGTACTTTCGTACCATTTATGGCGCCATCTCTGCCCGGTTCGACGGTATGCCTACCGGTCTTGCAAACATGTCGGCTGGGTGGCAGTCAATGTTGCCAGACCACTGCCACTTTCGAGCTGTTGAGCGAACCTTGTCCAATTCGGACAGTATGAACGTCGGGTTCAATGCATCTTATTTTATTAAGCACAGCATTGGGCCTATCCGGCACACCTGGGTTGGAACAATATGTACCAACAGGCTCCTTGATACACTTGCCCTTGGTGGCATTGACCAAGCGACACAGCTCTTGATGGCCGGCAGGAACTATTCCGAACGCTTCTTTGACTCTGCTGCAGGTAAGGTCGCACAAAGAGAAGGGGCTTGGGGTCTTCCTGGCCTTTATCCGGTGGCCTATGACATGGCGGCTACGGAGGCTAGCACTTGGACGGAAACGGACAGTCTTGGCCCTGGTCTCTGGAGCCGGTGCAACCCCCAGGAACTTTACAACATCTGCAACGACTGGAGTCGTCGTTACGCCCGTGATGCGCTCTTATGCACCTATAGGCAGAGAGCTTGGGTGTTTCTTGACAACGAGAGATGCTATCCAGAAACTTGCCGCTTCTACACTCTGCAAGAGATGGAGTGGTTGATTGGCGCGGAGCCGGACGAGACGCTGGATCTGCAGCCGATAGCCGAGCCGGAACCTCAACGGCTACCGCAGGAGAGCCAGCAGCAGATCAAAGAGGCATGTGACAATCCAGACATATGGCTACTGGGTCCTACTGCTGCATATCAAAAGGGAAAGGAGGGTTGAGCTGAACTCAATACTGTGGTGGCTTAAATAAGCATCTAGTCTCTACAATTTCTAGAGCTACAGGAAAACCCGTTCCTTCAGGCCAGAAGCCCTGCAGCCGGATTAAACGACCTGACCCTTGTCACGGTCCGGCATCCCTGGGGGTTCTATAGATAACTTCACGTGCAAAGACAGCGCCTTCCCTTCTAAGTCTCCGATGGTTCCTTCGTAGTAACCGTGCTCGTCTTTTGCGCCCTATCAGTGGCTGCTCACCCGGCCGGCGACAGGGGAAATTTCTTTCGTAGTCGGACTGAGGCAACGGCTCGTGCGACCTGGGTTTTCGACTGGGGGCTAGGTCGGTGGTCGGATTGTCGCACCGCCCCCCAACCCTAGCTATTCTGTTTGGGTGGTGGTGCAGACTGGTCACAGAGTCTGACAACAAAAAAATGTGAAGGAACAGCCAGGGGGTTGGAGGTCTGTCAAACCATAAAAGAGGAGTCTGGGCTGCTAGAACAGATGGTTCCTCATGTTCATCATCTGTTCATGAGCTTCTATAGCTACAGAATGACACTCCTGGGTTTTCCTCCCATTTGCTAGAGTTGGCCATCGTCGCCACTCCCCATCTTTTACTCTGACTTACACAATGTGAGAATCTACTTGCACGGACGCCAATGTACGGCCCGGACGGCTTACACTGCCTATCACGTTTCGGTCACGTACGCGACTTACATAACTTACACCACTTGCACGGCCGGCGGCTTACACGGCCGGATGCCATACACAACACCAGTTGCGCCCGGCCTTTGGTGTGTTCTTTCGCACTCAACGACCTACGTCTTCTCCCTAATAGCCAGAGTCTACCATAACGTCGGTATTCGTCGCGCGCTCTCCGCCTGAACTTCATATCTGCTTGCGTCTAAGACTGGCATCCCTATTTCGGCGTTACGATCACGGTCGACAAGATAGTGGCGACGGTGTAGCTGCAGGACCTGAAGATTGAGCAGATGCAGCGTGAATTGGATGAATTATAGTCATTGCTTCACTATAAATATATTCTGTGCTTTCGCGCTCATGATGTCTTCTAATAGAGGATCGCGATAAAGCGTTTGTGGTATTAGGGTAGAAAGTAGTAGCGGCAGCAACAGCAAGGCATCGTCTGCAACAGTGGAGGCATCGTCGCCGGTATCGGCAGAGATAAGTACCTATGCTTCCCATGACGATAGCCTCATCCAACCCAAGGACTCGGCAACTTTGGTTATGCCTATGTCAGCTGTCCTCTACCGGCTTGGTCCACGCAGAACTCGTAAGCGCGCATTGCACGCAGCCGCCGAGATGTTGGCGATGTCAGCATGGATCCCCAACAGCCACCTGCTGGACGGAGCAGAGTATGCCGACTCGCGAATTGTGCCAGTTCGGATGGACACCATTGACCAGGCAGGACAGTCGACATCACCGATGCAGACCACGCCGAGACAACAGGCGGAGACAGAATACTCCTACAGCTATGGTCGTATATACCAGTAACTAGGGGGTTGATTTTGTAAAGGGTGGCGTATCTGTACGTGGTTGATGCCTGAGGCTGCAAAGAAGACCACCCAGCATCAACACTTCAAGATTGCTTCTATGCCCAACGTCATACCATACCATGTGCAGGTGCACTACCGCAAATGTTGTGCACGATGGGTGCCAAAGGAATCCATAACACAGAAGAGTGAAGCGTCTTTACAAACGGTGTGCAGATCGGCCTAGCTAGCCCGGCCCTCCTCGTGATAATCCAACGTTCGACCAGCCTCTGGGGATCAACTTTGTTCCACATCACAGAAGGCCCTGCAGGATTTGTCGAGACTCAGGTGCCTCGGTTGATGGTGAGGTATACGAAGATGTGAGCTTTTCATCCGTTCCCTCGACGATTGTCGTCACCAACCTGACCGTCAATGACAGCATGACCTCCATGGCTAGGCCGCGTACTTTGTGCAGCCCCGGCTCGCCATTGTCCATCGACTTCAACACGCTGGAATTTCTCGCACCCGGTACTTCAGGTGTTGTCTACGCCATTGACAAGGCTACGGTCTTGAAGGAGTACTACGACCTCGACGGCGGCACCGTCGAGCGCCAAGCCTTGGATCGCCTCGGTTCGCACCCCAACATCATCGGCTACTTTGGCGAAGCAGGTGCAAATTCCATCATCCTCGAACGTGGCATACCTTTGTCGTCGCTGAGTCAAACTGCCGTCACTTCGATTCAAAAACAAATAGCCTGGATAAGAGACGCTGCGGAAGGACTGCGATACATACACCAGCAGGGCATAGTACATGCCGATGTTGGCTGTGAAAACGTGGTGATCGTTGAAGACCGATTAAAGATCATTGACTTCGAAGGTTGCAGTATTGATGGAAAGGAGGCAACCGCAGGATATAAATGGTACAACCGACGGGACTCGTCCGTTGACTTGCAGAGCGATATCTTCGCATTCGGCTGCCTGATCTACCAAATCCTGACGGGCAGTCCAACCTTCCATGAGTTCGCTGCATCTGATGATCGAAGCAACATTGTGCGGCGTCTATACGCTGAACAACGATTCCCAGAAGTTCAGGGCTTACCCCTAAGTGACGTTATGCTAGATTGCTGGTCTGGTCATTTCAAGTCAATGGGCGAGGTCATTTCCGCGCTTGATTCAAAATCGAGCCCACGGTTGGATACGCCGCGTTCGACGACGAATATTTGCAATTGGATATTTACTTGGTACAAATATATATGAGACTGGGCTTGTCCACGAGCTTCTACTGTAGTTATCGCGACCTGATATATTGTAGGGTGGCGATGCGACGCTCGATTCTCTCGCGCTCTGCTTCTGACTCTTCTTCGACCCGACAGTGACTTCCTTGCCGGGCGAGATCTCGTGGAACGACTTCCTGTACGCAATGGGCATATTCGTGGCGGAGAAGATGTACGGGTCCGTCTGGCGGTTCTAGAAGGTGGACGGGGTTTCCCAGAATCGTATCCAGTTCCACGAGTCGCATCCTCGGGAAAGATTGCCTTTGTGGTAGCTGGGAGGCACTGGAGGAGACTGAACAGGGTCGGCGAGTTGTTTGTTTCGAGAGAAAGGGCATGCGAGCCGTTTGTCGCACGCATGTGATGCTGTTGCACATGAGCTGTTTTACGAGCGGCACCACAATGTCGAGTCAAGGATGGACACCGTACCCGAAAGACATACCACTGGTTTGAGAGCCATGTTGAACGCAGTTGGGCCGAAATACCCCTGTACTGATGCGAATTAAGCATGGGAGCTATGACTCCCCAGTCAGTTGACTGTGTTCTCCATTTATCCAGCGCGTCGGAGGCGCCTGGCCGGGCTGATCGGAGTGGGACTACGGGGTACTCCGGCGCATCCACGCAGCGGAAGTTGTCAGTCACGATACATCGTCATTGTAAATGGAAGCCGGTGTGTTTAACCATCGAACAATAGCCGAAGTTCCTTGTTGTATCTCTCAAAGTCCTCTAGCTTTGCCTTGACGACTTGGCCGGAATTCTCGCACCAGAATTGTGAGAGGACCTGCTCAACGTCCAGGGAAAGACGAGCCTGGAATTTTGGACAGAGGTGGTCGGCCACAAGCCAAAACGCCGCGTCCACTGAGCTCAGCGAATACCAAAACCAGACTCCCTGCGATTCCCACGTCTCATGCATAATCCTCGACAGTGTGCCCTCCATACCCTTCTCCTCTTCCTCGAGGGCCAGCATGAAACGCCGCCGAGCGCGGTCAAACTCCTCTAGATGTTCCCCCGGTTCTAGATCAGATATGGCGCGCCCAGTTAGCCAGTATGGCACCGACACCATATCCAGCGGCAGAGCGCACATCTCTCCGAGGTCAAAGATGCATGTGATGTTCCAATCCTCATCGACAATGACATTACCGGGGTGAACATCGGTGAGTTGAACGCCAAAGGGCCCATTGCGGCGTTCTTTCTGCACAAACTTGTGCGATATTGTTCGCAGCAAAGCCCGGACAGCCATTTGGCTGCGGCAGTCCTCCTCTTCGTCGGTCGCGCTAGGATTGCTCAGCAGACGATTGTCGTGAAGATGTATCATGTCTGCCACGAATGGTTCCACACATTCGTAGGTCTCGTCTGTCCGCATCGTCCTCGGCGTGCCTTCACTCTCAAGTATCATGGTCGAGCACAGGAGCGGCCGGTTCGCAAGCGTTATGGTGCCATTGTCGTTGAAGCGGAAGGAGCCGATTTTGGGCTGCGGCACTCGGGACAAAGCGAGCATGATGCGTGCCAGGCTTCGACAGAATGTGTCCAGGCGAGCTGGATCCTGTCGGTGTTCGTCCCAGGTATCGGACAGCTTGTGGCCAACTTCGGAGCCTACATACTCCATAATCATGTACGCGGTCGGCAGTCCAGATCTCAGGGGGTCTGGTGCGAAGTGTGCCAGCGTGGGATAGCGGATGAGTCGATGGATGGCGCGCCGGATTCTTCGCCAAAGTCGGATATGGATACCAAGGCGGGACTCGTGTGTAAACTGGATATGCAACAGATCAGCGTAGATCGCGTCATTCAGTCGATGGGAAGTCTTACGTTGGTGCTGTTAGAGAAGCCGAATCCGTACAGATGAGGGATGCGGATGTCAGGGCAGTTTTCTTGCATCCACGCATACGCGCCAACCTCCCCTCGCATGTTCTCGTCAACCGTGCCGGGATAGTACGGTTCTGCATGCATATGGGGCAGCGGACATCGCAAGAGGAGGCTGCCATTAAAGCTGCCAGATACCTGGATAGGTATGCAGACATTGAATCCGCCAGTAATCCATTGCGGTTGGACCTGGCAAGTGTCTGGCGGACTTAGGCGGAGGTGATGCCTCGTGACGGCAATGATGTCCTTCTCATGCTGTCGCAGGACCTTGCAGAGATTCTCGGTTGCGGTGGCATGTGCAATCCGTTTGATGACATCGAATTCTTGCTTTGCTGCCGACTCGTACGCAATAGGAGCGCGGTTTGGAAGGGGGAGGGTAGTCGTCATGTCGGTGTTCTGAGTGCCTCGGTGAAGTGGCCGAGATGCTCGAGGATGACGCCCTTTGCGTGCCGCGTCGAGGCATCGTTCTATTGGCTGGCATCCACTGCTACAAATTGGTTGGTGCGCGGGATGAGCCCTGTAATTGTGCCAGGACCTTATAAAGGGTGGTAATTTTATTCAGAGCCGCGGGAAGATTCCCTTGTGAGGCATAAGGGACGTTTGTCGCACGCTGACCGCTTACATATTTTAGTGGATGATACATCGAGTCAAAGACTTCAGCGCATAGATAGCTGCTCGAAGATGTAGTCTCTAATCGCCATCTTCTATCAGACGTCTGCCGCGATGCTCGCCAAACACCTGACCTCTAGCCCATGGCCAGACTTGTCCAACGGAATCTCTGCACATGTATTTGTTTTGGCAAGATAGAGCGCCCCAGACACCGACGCATCGTCAATCACCACCACTCTCTTGAACGGTGGCAGGTTCTCCGCCGCCCACTTGTCCAGGACCAAGCCCCTGTACGCCGGCAGGTTCATCAATGCCCCCGACAGGATGAGCAGACACTTGCCCGGATGGCAGATGCGCTCCGTGGCCAGCGGTCGGATAAGACGGACCAGGCAGCTGGCGGCGGCTTCTAGTATAGCCACGGCCTGGGGATCCGGGTCGACGGACCGGAAGCCTAGCTCGGTCACCACCTTGGCGAGGTGGCCGATCTGCAATCTGGGGGCTTGGTTGTCCGAGCAGAGGACGGTGGAGAGCAGCTCTGCCCTGTCACAGTTGAGATGTGTCAAGATGGCGGATTCGAACGGGCTGAGTGGGCAAGCAACGTCCCCCTGACTCTGCTCGAGGCTCGTCAGGACCGTCTGCAGCGCCCTCTGACCAATATAAAAGGCACTCCCGTGGTCGCCGACGAGGTGTCCCCAGCCACCGGTGCGCCCTACTTGGACCACCTCGCCTGTGCCCGTCTTCCTGAACGCCGTGGCCACCGAGCCCGTCCCGGCGATGAGCGCAATGCCCCCCTCGACGGTGCCGTCGATGCCAATGCACGACGACAGGAGCGAGGTGTCACTGGTGAGATGCAGACTCCCTTCCGTCGAGGAGACGCCCAGGAGCTCTTCGAGGCGGCAGGTCAGCGCGTCGACGTGGCTGGCGTACTGCACCCCGGCGATCCCGGCCCATACCTTGGTGAACCGGGGCAACGACCCCTGGCGATGCCGGTCCTCCTCGGGCAGCCGAGCGGCTGCTTCGACAGTGGCAGACTCGACCTGCTGGAGGACCTCCTCCAGCGTCAGCGAGGTGAAGTTGCAGGGCCCGGCGACGGCCTGCGCGACGATGTCCGTCGGCGACGCGATGGAGACGGTGCAGTTGGTGCCGCCGCCGTCGACGCAAAGATAGTACTCCTGCTTCTGGCTGCGGCGACGAGCCCCTGACGGCGGCTTGCTTGCGAGATTGCGCACAAACACGTCCAGATGTCCGTCGGCCGCGGCCAGCTGCGCCCTGGCGGCGTCCGTGGCGAGACCAGAGAGGGCGACGGCGCAAGCCAGCTTGACGCTGCCTCCGCACTCCTCGATGAGGGCGTCCATGGCCGCGTCTTCATCTGCGTCAGTCTGCCCCGGCGCGCCGGGACTGCGCAGGACGGGCCTCCCCTCGCACGCCTGGCGCACAATCGCCCTGCCCCTCGCCCGCAGCTTGTCGTTGCTGACGCGCACGTCGACCATGAGCCCCCTGTACGTCTTGCCCAGCTTCACCATGGCGCAGGTGCTGATCATGTTGAGCATGTGCTTGGCGGCGCTGCCGGCCTTGAGCCTGGTGCTCCCGGCGACGAACTCGGGCCCGACGAGGGCAGAGATGGTGTACTTGACCCCGATGGCGAGCATCCGCGACGGCCGCGTGTTGGTGATGGCCGCCGTGAGCGCGTCGTTCCGGAGCGCCACCTCGAGGGCCGCCACGACAAACGGCGTTCTCCCCGATGCCGAGACGCCGATGACGGTGTCTTTGGAGCCGACAGCCAGGGCAGCCATCCGCGCTGCGCCGTCGTCGTACCGGTCCTCGGCCCCCTCGACGGCATCCAGGACGGCCCCCGTGCCGCCCGCGACGACGGCCAGGAACTGCGCCGGGTCCGCCGAAAAGGTCACGGGCAGCTCCGCGCAGTCCATGAAGGCGACGCGGGCGCTGTTCCCGGCGCCGACGTAGATGAGGCGCCCGCCGGCCCGCAGCCGCGGCACGAGCGCGTCGATGAAGGACGCGATGGTGTCCAGACACGGCGAGATGGAGTGCGCCACGCGCATCTCCTCGCGGTTAAACGAGGCACACAGGCCCCGCGTGTCGAGCGCGTCCATGGCGCCGGCCAGCGGGCTGGGGGCCTCGGTCTGGAGGCTGCCGAAGCACTCGGGGCTGGTCGATGGCGCCATGACAGGGAGGGGATGGTGATTGTCGAGTCGTCTGATAGGAAGAGTGGTCCATTGCGCGCTGGGAGCTGTGGCGTGCGCACACTCTTTATTTATCTACCAATTCGTCAAACTACTGGTCCAGGGTCTATCCGGCGCCGGAGAGGTCTCGGCAGCCTTCCGGTCGGTCCTGATGCAGAGCGACGGATCTCGGTGGCCGCGATCCGGCGGCGCAATCGAGGCCCTGGTGAGCCAGCTACTCCCACATACCATCGCGAGCCATTGCCCCTACACCTACCGTCAAGTTATAAACTGGACGGTTTCCGGACCTATGGCCCGTCTTAACCGTGGGATGGCTATGGGAATGCCCTGCAAGTACATGCTCCAGCTCTTCTCTACCCGACACTCCTCGCTTCAGGCTCAGCAATGGCTCTCCAGGCCGAGCAACACCAAGATGCCGCCGCCGCCCATCAGGGCCGCTGGACCCGGGCCCGGTCCGTCCTGCGTGACCCTTGGCTCCAGATCCTCCTCATCTCCTTCATCTCCTTCTGCAATCCGGGCATGTACAACGCCCTGACCGGCATGGGCGGCTCCGGGCAGGTCGACGGCACCGTCGCCGCCAACTCCAACGTTGCGACCCATGCGGCCACGGCTGGCGCCGCGCTGCTCCTCGTCGGGGCCTTCTACAAGTACCTCGGGCCGCGGACGTCGCTCCTCATCGGCGGCTGGACCTACGCCCTGTACGCGGGGTCGCTGCTCAACTTCAACAGGACCGGCAACGGGGCCTTTGTCATTGCCGCGGGGGCCCTCCTCGGCGTCGGGGCGGCCTTCTTCTGGGTCGCGCAGGGGACCATCATGGTGACTTACACCAGCGACGGGACCCGGGGCCGGGCCATCGGGCTCTTCTGGGTCGTCTTCAACCTGGGCGGCGCGATCGGCTCGCTCACCAGCCTCGGCCTCAACTTCCACTCAAAGTCGGGCACCGTCACCGACTCGACGTACATTGCCTACGTCGTCGTCATGCTCTTCGGCTGGGCGCTGTCCGTGTTCGTGTGCGGGACCGAGTCGCTCTCGTCCAAGTACAGGGGCAGCCGCATCGCCGAGGAGTCCAAGGCCGTCAACTGGACCAACCTCAAGGGCTCGGTCCTGCAGATGCTCCGGATCATCTTCGACTGGAAGACCGTGTGCCTGTACCCCATGTTCTTCAACGCCAACGTCTTTTACTCGTACCAGCAGAACAACGTCAACGGCATGACCTTCAACCTGCGCACCCGCTCGCTCAACGGCGCGCTGTACTGGATCGCGCAGATGTTTGGCGGGCTCTTGATGGGCTTCATCCTGGACTACGGGAGGCTGGGTCGCCGGGCTCGCGCGCAGACCGGCTGGGCCATCCTCTTCGTCACGGGCATGGTGATCTGGGGAGGCGGCTACAAGTTCCAGGTGTGGAATGACGAGCGGCTCCGCCAGGGCCACAAGCAGGACATCGACTACACGGCCGGCAGCATGTACCTCGGACCCATGTTCCTCTACTTCTTCTACGGCGCCTACGACGCCTTTTGGCAGTCGTATTGCTACTGGATCATCGGGGCCCGGTCTCACAACCCCGTCATCAACGCCGTGATTGTGGGTGCCTACTCGGCGCTCAAGCCGGCGGGGGGCTCGATGGCCTGGCGGGTGAATGCCGAAAACTACTCGGCCATGACGCAGTTTGCCATGAACTGGGGCCTGAGCATCGGTAGCCTGGTTGTGGCCATTCCGACTGTGCTGACGGTTGGCAAAGAGGACCCCGAGGACGACGTGCCAAGCCTTGTCGAAGAGGCTTCGGAAGAAAAGGGCAGCATGAGGGTATAACCGCTTTGACATGGATGGAATAGCAGAATGTGCGTGTTGTTTTGAGAAGAGCGCATGAGATGTTGCTTATGTTGCTTCACCGAGAGCAAGACCAGGTAGCCGCTCCATACTTAGCTCTTCGCAATGTATAATGTCGGCATCATGGCCACACTTAAATTAACCACTGGAGTGTCTATATATATCTACTGAGTAAAAGTGTTCTGCAGTGATAAACTTGGTCCCTCATATTGCCTCAACGGCACCTACTTGAGGGGTATGGCCGAGTGCTGTTCCGTCCGTTCGTCTACATCCGTAGCAAGGCCAAGAAGAGACTCGCTCATGCGGCTGCAATGTGAGGAATCATGATACCACAACATGTCTTGTGACGTATGGAGGATGAATTGAAGCTCATGTGCAATGATGTGCTTCTTTAGAAGACAATTTCGGTATATTTTCATACTGCGTCTCGTTGCCTAAACTATATGATGTCCGTGTTTATCTTCTCGCTACTCAGCGCTCCCTTGGCACAACAAGCATCGCTACGCCAGCGCACAACAGAGCCGTCATTACACCCCGGTGAACCGTTGGGCGCCTTCCTTCTGCGGCTGCTCATTGTAAATACCATAGAGCGCCTTGAGAAACGTCCGCGTCGCGTTGAGCCAAGGCTGCTTTCCGGCAATTGCCTGGCATGCGTCGCCACAAACCTGGTGGTTCTTGCCGCCCCAGACGATGAACCCATTCAGGTTCTTATTGTTAGATAGCACGTTTAGCTGGCTCTCCCACAGCTGCACCGAGAAAAAGTCGTACGGGCTGTTGTGGTACTGCGGCCAGGTGAACGGGTAGACGGGCAGCGAGGCGTCGATGGTCTTGATGATGCCGAGGACTGAATTGAGTGAGTTGTTCCAGGTGCTGAGGCTGCTCGAGAAGGTATACGCCGACGGGAAGAAGGCGTGGTCGCTGTGGTTTGCGATGAGGCTCCTGTAGTGGCCGTAGAGTTGCGGGATGGTGTTGCCCGAGAGGCCATACCAGCCGATGATCTGGCCCTCGGGGAGAACCTGCGCCGCCCAGGTCTGCAGGGTGGACATGACTTGGAGATTGCGATCCGCAGTGGACGCCGACGAGAGATAGATGTTCTCGCAGTCGAGCACCAGCGGATAGCCCGGGTAGACGTTCCATTCGACCACGATGCTCTTCCACTGCTCGGCCGAGGGGAGGGCGCCGCCCTGCACCAGCGGGCTGCAGACATAGTTGGGGATCCAATTGATGTTGGAGGCCCCGTAGCCGATGGTTGTGTTGAGGTACGCCGTGCTGTCAAAGACGCGGAAGTTGGATGCCAGGGCCGAGCCGAAGACGGCGGCGCAAGTGACGAGTTTGGCAAGCATGGTAAATGTTTGGTATTAAGATGACGAAAGACTCAGTGTCTGAGTTGTATCTACAAGTATGGAAAGCAGGCATACCAAGGCCGGCGACTTGATATATATCCAAATAGCAGACATGTGGTGCAGTGTAAAGCCCGTTGCCTACGGACAATATGTCTCCATGGTGGCCGACATCCGCAAGGGGTGATCATAGTGGACAACACCGTCAGGGGTGCGACATCCGTAGGGCGGCGGATCTCGGCCTCCCGGAAATCACTCCCACATCCGACCATATCGTGGAGCACTGGGATGACGAGCTTTTGGTCCGTTCTGGCGTTTCTGTCATCATCCCCGCAAATTGGCACCAACGCCTGTACATAACTTAGAATGTGGATCCATATTCATCTACAGTAATACCAGGCATGTAGTGTACTCGTAAGTGACAGTATGCATCCATGAGCCGCCATCCGTTGGGCACAACTCAGCCATCTACTTGAATGCCATTTGCCCACAACCTCACCAACACCACAGGAATGTCCACCTGGCCCAGCACCGCCGACGGGCTCAACCGAGGCCGGTGAGCTGGTAGCCCGGAGGAATGCAGTAGGGGCTCTGGTTGACCGTGTTGAATTCGCAGACGGTCTTGGGAGGGCAGTCACCGCCATACTGAAGTGATTGTCAGAACCTCGTTGTCTTCAAGCGAGCAGAAAGTGTAGGGGGGAGTAACGTACCACCCACTGACTGCTCGTGTTGCACACGTTCCAGCCCTTGGCGTTCTTGGAGCACTGGTAGGTGCCGGGCTTGCACTGCGCGCCGGAGCTGTCGGAGCCGGAGCTGACGGGGTCGCCGGAGTCGGCTCTGGCGACGGGGCCGATGCCGCCGGAGTCGGTTGGGCCGCTAGACTCGGACGAGCCGATGATGGCGCCGGTAGGGCTGGCGGCAGTGATGGTGGCCAGCGAGGCGACGGCGAGGACGAGGAGCTTCATTGTGATGGAAGTGTTGAAGTGGGAACTTTGAAGTGTTGAAGTGTGAACTTTGAAGTGTTGAAGTGTGAAGTTTGAAGTTCGAAGTGTGAAGTGTTGAAGTGTTTGTGTGTGTTTGTGCTATTGAATGCTTGTGGTAATGATGTCTGTCTGAATATCTCTGAAATCGAGGGATGGACCTGCCCTTTTATAGAGGTCGGGAGCCTTACCGGGACGTCCAACTCGGCATTATCCCAGATGCTTTCATCGTTCTAGAAGAGCGAGTTAATCGAGCGGCAGAGGTTATGCTTCAGCCATCGCTGCATCGCGTCCCGAGACGCCTCTGGGATCGCTGACGAGTGAGGCTCTCGATTGATAGGTCCCGCCGAACGAGCTGAGCTGTTCCTCACACCGCTTCGAATGAGGTAGGGCCGATAGGGCGGCTTGGAGGTCAGCAATACGAACCTTGAACCTTGATCGTATTTGTCCCGATCAGCCGCCTCGTAGCGCCTCGTAGCCAACTAATGATCGGTTCCCATCACGAGCGTCTGGCGCCCCAGGTAAGGCCAAGCCAGCCGCCACCACCACAGCCATCAAGCCACGACAGCAATATTCCAGAAGATCCCCGCAGATCCCCACAGCTTCTGCCGGCAGTCTCGGGAAGCCAACCGTCCCCTCGGCTTCGCCGCCCGGGGAAGAGCTGACCGACGATAGGGCACACCGAGAGCCGGCCAGCCAATCGAAGGCCTCGGCTCCCCCCCAGCATCGAGCTCAGCCAACATCGAAGCCCCGAGGAGTGGCGTGAACACGAGCTGCCAGCAGCTTGAGCTTCTCATTCAGCCGCTGGCCGAGCCACTATCGCGGTAGAATGGCTAAAAAAAGATGGTATCGGGCCGTGAAGCGATGCGACATGGCACTTGGCACTGCCCGCATCAGGAGCTTTTGGCTCGATCTGGCGTTTGACTCTCCTCGCTGTTGGAGGGCAGCGGCTCCAGTTTACTTGATCGAGCCGGGTAAACGCTTGATATGGCGGTAGATTATAATTATAGCCGCTCAGAAATGCCCGCCATTCTCGGTGGGCGCCTCGACTTCTAGAAAGGCATCCTCCAGAAACGTGGGGTACCCCATGCTCTCCAGCAGCGGCATCTGCAGCTCCCAGTCCCAGATGCTGCTGCCCTGGAAGGTGTCCTCCGTGCTCGCCGCATCATCCGTAACCTGTCCTCGGGGGTTGGCGCTGCCGGGGGTCTGCGGCTCCGAGGCAGCAAACTCCTCGGGCTTGTGTCGGTCGCACGCCTGCGACCGCGCAATCGGATACACCCCCAGCGGGTTCAGGATGTAGTCCAGAGAGAACTGACGCGGGTTCTCGGCGTAGTCGCCCGTGTTCGGCCCCATGAGCGAGTTCGCTCTGCGATCCACCGAGTCCTGCGACGTCAGCTTGTCGAAGCGCTTCAGCGCCTGGCCCGCAGACTCCAGAAACAGGTCTACCTTGATGTACCTCCGTAGATACTGCAGGGTGCGGACGTTGCCCTCCAGCATGCGTCGGTAGTCCTGCTGCGAGACGTCTGGCAGCAGGGGCTCGTGTCCGAGCTCCATGGCCGACCAGAGCGTGGTGACCAGCACGCCGCTGCACACCTGCGCGTGCATCGCGTACGGAATGTCCACCATGCTCGACCTCTGGCACTTCCAGAGATCGTCCAGCAGGGACGCGATGTAGACGGCCTTGCGGGCGCACGTGCGGTGGCACCTCGTGATGAACTCCCGCGGCGCGTTCTCCCGGATCCATTTCGTCGCGGAGCTGGGGAAGACGAGCTGCGACACCCCCACGCGGTACAGGTCGTTGAAGGTCTGCGCGAGGAGGATGTGCAGGCCAAAGTACAGGTTCAGGCGGCCCGAGGACTTGTACAAGTAGGTGTTCTCGGGGGCCATCTTCATGACGTCCGGGATGGAGCGCTCGAGGGCGACCAGCTCCCCGTCGAGCTTGTGGAACCGCGAGCCTCGGCCGGCGTCCCACGGAACGTCGCCGTCGAGGTTCTTGACGTACTTGAGGATCCTCGAGCGGATGGACATTGCCCGGATGTAAAAGGCGCGCATGTCGAGGTTCACGCTCGCGTCCTCGCCCGGCGCCCAGCTCACAAAGGGGAGCAGCGTGCCCGGACGCAGCGTCTCGGTCACGCAGGGCTTGCTCCGGATGAACGAGTCCTCGAGGCACGGCAGCTGGATCTGTATGTCCTCGGCGGAGATGAAGCGCAGCTGGTCGATGCCGCACTCGATGAAGGCGTCCTGCAGGTAGCAGGCCCAGAGCAGCCGCCGCCGGCTCTCCTTGACGGCGCAGGGGATGCTGCCGCGCGCGCACAGCACGTCGCCGTCGTGCTCGACGTTGAGCTGCAGGATCTGCACGTGCCGCGCGACGATGCCCGAGACGAGGAAGGCCTTGGCGTGGTCGCCGACGCGCAGGTGGTACTCGTGCAGCAGCACCTCGGCCATGAGGCACTCGACGGCCGGGTTGCCGAAGTTGGCGAACATGCACTGCATGGCGCTCGCGGCCCAGCCCCGGCCGGCGTCGTAGAGCCGCACGCCTGGCGAGCTGGACTCGTGCTCCCCGGCGTCGATGGCGCTGGCGTAGTGGAAGGGCGCCGCGAGCGCGCACATGATGTAGACGAGCCCCGAGGCGTCCGCGTAGAGCGCGTCGGCGTCCTGGAACCGCCCCATGAAGCTCGGCACGTGCAGGAAGCCCAGGCAGCGGACCGTGTGCACCTGGGCAAAGTAGATGTCCACGAGCTCGCGCACCCGGTGGACGGGCGGCAGGCTCCGCGGCGTGAGCCAGGTCGGCATCAGGGGGTCGACCACGGCCCGCGACGCCCGCCGCTCCTCGGCGTCGCCCGACCCCTTGGCGTAGTAGCGGCAGTCCAGGCTCTTCCTGGAGCATCTCTTGCACCGCGGGTCGCCGGAGCACTTGGCCTTGGCCCGCTTGCACTCGGCGCACGAGCGGAGGATCCGGCGCCGCCCGAGGCCGGCCTGCGTGATGCCGGCATCGCTGTACACCGGGCTGGAGGGCGCGCCGGCCTTGATCTTTGCCCGGTCCGATGCCGAGTAGACGCACTCCGTGCCGAACTTGATGCATTTGTGGCACGACCCGGGCGTGCGATCACATTTGACCTGGGGACGCTGGTCAACGCTGACATCGCGAACCAGGGCCTCGCGGTTGACCCTTCGTATGGATTCGTACCTTGCGCTTGCGACATACCAAGCAGCTCACGGGCTCCATTTCCGCGCGGAGGCTGTTGATCCCACAGCATTGTATGGGAGGATTACGTTTTACATGCAGACGGTCAACGCATGTCGTCCGTATGGTCCAAGTAAAAGGCGGGGTCGCACGCCTTTGGCCGAGGATGTGTTGCAATCCATGACTCGTCCCTGGTCACCCCAAAAGAAGTAGGCTTGCGACTATTGAATCTACATGTAGTCGGCAGCCTACATACAGCTGCTGTTGCTTGTATTTGCCACTACAACTTGAACGCAGTGCGATGCACATGCCCCGGATTGAAGGAATCATGAACAGGGTACCGGGAGTGGTACATGTAGTTGGCGGTGATGCCGTTTCTTCCACTAGCATCGCCTCAAGCGCTGCCACACCCTCTCCGTTGCCGCTGTTGCCAAGGCTGCTATCTATACTGTGTAAGCGAATTGCCATATCCTTCATCCCGGCTACAACGGCGACGTTGGTACACCAGGCGGCGCACGGGCGGGAGCCACATGGTTTCTCACCAGCTACGGAAACCTAATACCTGGGGATCAGCCTCGGACGCGGCAAGACGCTGTCGTCAGCCAGGATGTTGATAACCCAACCCGCGTCAACGACCAGTGATGGTATGATTCTCAGTGAGACTAGGCCTAGACTGAGCCGTTGTTGGCGTACAGCCCAAAAGTTTAAGCCCAAAAGTTTAAATCCCATTGAGCAACAACGCCCCATGGCAACAGCGGCGTATACCACGGATAACAAGGTATAAAGGGGTTTGTCTTGACCTTGCGCAGGCGTTTCGGGTAAAACACCCAAACGACGCAGAACGGGGTAACAGATTATGTACTGCATGTCCTGGAAGAAAATAACGAAAATGCAGAGCAAACCGCACGGAAATCCTCATGTTTTGTATGTGTCATTGAAACCTAAACTATACCTCTGAATGGCTATAGGTGGGCTCCATGGCATGGAGAGCGGGCTGACAAGAAGCGCGATGATGGGCTCCAAACAAACACAAACTTCACGCATGCGAGTAGTAGACACGACTGGAGAAGCCATGCCGGTCTGAGACCTGCGTCTGCCAACTGTCAAAAGCAGCGTGGGGAGAGGCAGCGACCGCCCGAGCGGCCATGCAAGTCCAAGACAGAGCAACTCGGTCCGTCGGAGGCGGAGAACACAACCCGCCACCATTCAAAGTCTACATGTGATGCTACCACAAGGTCATATCCCGTACCCAGCCCACAGGACCGGCAGAGTAAGCGAGATATCCCCGCCGAGTCATATATTGTCTGCCGTCAATTCTCACCGACTAACGTAATATGCAGTCTGGTATAAGACAGACCTACACTACAGTTCCATCGTGAACCCATATATGCCTCCGCACCATGCATCCTGCAGATCCTGCATGTCTGTTCATAGCCACTTTGCTCCCACGTTTGCTCCCACGGCTCTTCCTGAACAGCATTCCGTCCTGCCGCCCATGTAACCACATCCACTGCAGCAACCTTAAGATAGCGTCGCAAACAAGCGATTAGCGTATATTCGTGTCATACTTTTGTCTTATATTTTCAAGGCATTACTAATGATAATCTCTCGCTCGGGGCAGACAACATCCTCAAAAGGTATAAAGGTAGCTCTGTCCCCGCGGACCTGTATGTTTCCATTTGCATCTCACCAAAGTATGCAAAATTCCACATCTCACAAATCTTAAGAAGTCCCTGAAGTTTCCAAATTATACTCAAACTCCGTCACGATGCTTGCCAAGACCATCCTTGCCGCAATGGTCGTGGGATACTCCGCCCTTACCATTGCCCATCCTGCTCCGGAGCCCGATGCCAAATCGGATGAGCTAGCCTCCCGGAATTTGAGATGCAGTGGCCAACGCTGCGGCGGTTTCGCCGGGATCCCCTGCCCCATCGGATGCTATACTTGCATCACTCCTCCTGGTTGTGCCGACTGTTTTGGATATTGCCGATAACACGATGTCTTTCGACAGTGAAAAGATATGGCATGGGAAGATTGATTACAGAAAGGACCTTGTTCTTGGAGCGGGATAGGAATCTAGGGCTAGGGAAGACATGGGGACTGGAAATTGTAGTATCAAAATTGCTCGTCCGATCATAGGCAACAACTACTTAGCAACCACCAACGTTGCGTTCATCTACTTACACTAGACAACTACGCTCCCTCCACTCGAAATTAAAATTTATTCTTACCCGAATTAAAGAGAGCCTTCTTCCTGTCGTGAGATAGATCTACAAATATCGTTTGTGCGACAAGGACTCTAGGCGATGTTCTTGGCGGGATTTATATTCACAGCCACGATGGCTCTGCGTCGCCACAAGACAAAGCAAAAAAAAAGAGTGCGACCACGCATGGCACCTTGCCGATAGGCAATACCAGATATGAATTCGGTGTCTTTAGGTCAATTCCACACTGTAGCGTTAAAGTGATGGCGCGAGGAATATTCGCCGGCATTGAATGTCAAGGTGTTGGGCATTTGGTGACAAAACGAGATTGAACTGATGGAAGATGAACTCCGTAGATGATCCAAGATTTTGATACTCCTGAGATCAAGTAGATTCCTATTGTAACAGCCAAAGTCTCTTGTACAGCTATTTCCCTGACATTGGTCCGTCTCTAGTGCAGTCGACCAATTTCTTCTTCTTCTCAATCATAGGAACTAGCAAAGGCGCATCTAATTGCATTCGCGAACGCCTTCTATTTCGAAGTACTTGCTTTAACAGATTCAAGAGGAAAGATAATGCTAGGAGAGATGGAGCAAATCGCAGAAAGCAGGAGTCAACTTAGAACGTGCGGACCAGAGGCCGCGCAATCTCGTCATCGAATTTGCACCTCTAATAGCAAAGGTACTTTTGCTTACGGTAGGCATACAGCCGAAAGGATATCGGCTGTAAGAATGGAGACTTTTGCTATACCAAAAGTAATCCTGATATTCAATACCATCATTGCTCAAGTAGGGACATTGCTGTAACAGTATTTAGCCTATAAGGAGAGGGTGACGTCTGGTCCGGGAATATGGAGGACGGCGCCGACCCATGCAGCGTTGGTATCGAGAATAGATTACCGAACTCGGTCATTAGATGCTCCTTGTCTCCATTTAGCCGATGGCTGGTCAGAGGCCCCTTGCTACCTCCGTTCAACCGCCAAGGCATCAGCTGCATGGCTTGCGCAACTTCAAGCCGTTTGATGACTGCATGGCTGCCTGAGCGTGAGCGTGAAGCACCCGACAAATCTCGATGCTTCTCGATGCTTCTCGATGCTTGATTGGATAACGCAGCGTTGAGGCTCATAAATGTTGTCATTTGGCGGGTCATTCGGTGAGCCTGGGACGTGAAGCCGAGAGCCCGAGACCAGGAGATGGATAGGTTGGCTGTGCCCCATAGCTGCTTGTGTAACCGGGCAGCTACTAGACACCACAGTTGTGTAGGAGGAGTGTCTGGCTAGTTCCGTGTGTCAGAAGAGTGAGGCTGAGCAGCAACGGCAGATGAGCGATGCCACCCAACTTGCCCCTCCTTGCAAGCTGCGTCTCTGAGTTTTGAGTCTCGATGCAACCCCTCCTTCTAGTTGGCTATTTGCGAAATAAAAGCCCGAGAACGTGCAAATGCTGCTCATCTACGAGAATCGACAGGCGGGGTTGGATATAGGCCCTGCAAGTTCTCCCATGTCGAATCGGAACGCTGCCCAGCTTCCCACACCGAATCCTTGCGTCTCCGATCCTGAGCTATTGTCGAGATCCCAAGGCAAGCCCCCTTGGCCAGGAGCTGCATATTCTCGGAGGGGCCCCAGTTGACATGCATGAAACATGGACGCTGGTAGCACGGCTTGACTCTCGAGAGGCACCAGGCTGCAGATAAGTTGCGACCACGGCCGGATGAACTCGTAAACGCGTTCTGCAGAGCGGCAGGGTGCGGAAAATATCCCAGCCGTGTGGCGTTCAATATTTCTTGCCCGCCCGCTGCTCATTTGCTGCCGAGAAGGCGCGCATAGTGAGGCGTTGGCGGAATCCGTGAATGAGTTCAGGAAACCACTGCTCGTAGCTGGCGAGGGTCACACTGCCTGATTGCCTTGCATCTGATTATCAAGTGCGTAGACTCGGCTTTGCTTAGCAAGAAGCTGGACTTCCCAAACCCATCACATCTCAACACATCATATCTCAACACACATTACAAAGCAACATTGCATTTCGTTTTCAGCGGCTCACATCAGGCATACCCAATCGGTAACTTAACAACAGCCGACCAGGGCGGTAGGGGTACAAGATGAGGCTCTTTAGATGCTCCTCGCGCGAATTTTCAAGGGCTGGCTTCAAGGCCAAGGCAACGGATTACAAACATGAACGCGTCAGTCACAGAGGCTGCAGAGTCTCAATTTCTGCGGGGTTGGCATTTGATGAAGTATAAAGGTCCTACCGCTCGGCCATTGTTGTTGTACAGGAGCTGCAAGGCAGCGCTTTGCACATTGAATTCTGAGTTCTTTGAACCAACATTGAACCCACAAGTCATTCTACCAAGGTAGGTCAGTTTGGCCCTCAGAACACTAGGTTGTCAACTCTGCATATGCTAATAGCATGCAAGTATACAGTTATGGATTCCATACGTGTCGCCCGAGATGACACGTTGAGTGGCATCTTGGGGGGCCTGCCAGAAGGAGTAAAGCTGCCCGAGGCGCCGTCGCCGGGATTTGACCCCATGGGAGCGAGCAACGACCTTCTCGTCAAGCATGGCATCCCTCCACGCCCGGACCCGGCATCCGAACCAGATTCGTACGACTGGTGGATGAAGGTTTGCTCGTGGCCGCGAACCTATGTTCCCCCGGGGTTTGAGCCACTCAGCGAGCGTCCGGCCAGCTCTGGGGAGACGCCGTCAACAGTGCACAAGCAGAAGAGATGGTCGGGCGCCGTCATCTCAGCCACCCCAGGCTTCAAGTTCGAGGAAATCCGGGGATCCTGGGATGTCTCACGGCCATTCCCGGACAATCGTGCCTGGAAACCTACCCACTGGGACTCGGGTACGTTCAGAGCCTCTACGTGGGTGGGCATTGATGGCCACAAGAGCCACGATGTCCTCCAGGCCGGGACGGGACACATCTGCACTACATCCATTCACCAAGACACCGAGTACCACACTCATGCTTGGTGGGAGTGGTATCCCCAACACGCCTGGAGACTCACCGGGTTTCAGGTCAAGCCAGGAGACCTCGTCCATTCCTACATCAGGGCGAATAATTCTACCAGTGCCACGATATATTTCTACAACGACTCTGCCTGCACCTACACCAGTTTCCATGTCACGGCACCCCACGGCGTCAAGCTCCAAGGCAACTCTGCAGAGTGGATCGTCGAAGCCTCGAGGGTGAGCAGCCCGCCAAAGACGGCATACCTCGGGGCCACCTTCATCTTCGACTGCCAGGCCGTGGAGCAGGACAACCGCCACCGGCGCAAGCACAGAGACCTCGCGGGTGCCACGTATCTGCAGGCAGACCAGGACGGCGAGGTCCTGTCCACGGCGCGCAGTGATCTCTCGAACAACAAGGTCGTGGGGATTGTGGCGGAGAGGAGGAGCCATGAGACTTTTATTCCTACGAAATGAGTCGAGGCCTGGGGTGCATTGGGAAGGGAGAGCTTTTCTTGCGATGCCTTCGTATAGGTTTTTGTCCCCCTCCCACGTTGGGGGTTTTCCCTATACGTTTAATGCAAATGCAAAGGCAAATATTTCACCATGTTTCACTATGAATGTTGCAGTACAGTAGACAGCAAGTCAATGATGTCAAACGAATCGAGGTAGCAGTGGAGAGAGCATGTGGAGTTGTGGACCCTAGTTGAGATGTTGCCCGTTTCGTCGCTATGACACGGATCTATTGGTTTAATCGCTTGCTGGGGCTAAATTAGCAGCTCTTGTCATGTTTTAGTATTTGAGCCCTCTGACGGGTCCAGCGCGGTTGAATGTTTGGATGCTCTTCTGTTTGACCCCATATCCATCCAAGCCTATATTCAGCGGCACGTGCCTTACTCAGAGGAGGTAACTTCCTCTTTCCTCTTTCCTCTTTCCCCTTTCCCCTTCCCCTTCCCCTCTCCCCCTCTTCGCCTCCTCCCCCTCTTCCCGTCTTTCAACCCTCCACGTCGTCGGAAAAAAATGACGAAGCTTTGCTCGAGCCCTGGATCTGACCGAGCAGGCGCGTTGCCAGGCTCAGATGGAGGCCAGACACTGCGCCTCGTGATGGCGCGCTTGGACGAGATGGAGCGGGAGCAACAGGAGCAGCGACGGGAACTCGCTCGGGTCAATTCGGCGCTCGATGCCCTTGCCCGCGAGAATGCTGCAAGGTGAGGCCTCTCGATGCCTGACATCAGCGTTCCCACATGTTGATGAGAGCACCCAGGGATCGGAACAGCCTACTCGCCGCCGAAAACACTGGTTCACTGGGCGGCCGTCATCTATTGAAGCCCCTATGGAGCTTGATCACGGGCGAGGAGATTGAGCCATTTCCAGCCTGCGTACGCGATGCTTACCACCTCGACCGTGAGTGCTTCCCTTTCCTGTAACACAGAAGAGACGCGGCATGCTAACACTAGCCCTCCCCGTTTAGCATCCTCCATCACTCGGATATTGACGGAGCTGAAGCTGAGTATCGACGGAGACGAACGATCGCGACGGCGGCGAATGTTATATGCCTGTGGGGTCTGCCTCATGTCAACTATCGACGACCCAGCCTGCAAATACATCGATTCATGACGGCCTGCTACTTCGGAGCACGAACAGAGATTCCCAAGGCGTAATTCTAGGAGGTATAGGCACGTTCAAGCACTTTGTTCCACCCATTAGCAACAATCAGTGACCGATTCCACTGTCCCTTTGTCCGTTCTGTCCCCTCGGCGGCGTTCAAGTAGCAACGCTCCAACATAGACTTCGTCAGGCCTTGGGCGCAACATGCACCACAAGCTTGCCAGCAGTAGACCCCTTCTTGAGGTGCTCGAATGCCTCTAACACATCCTCGAACCCATACGTCGACTCCACCTCCGTTTTGAGCTTCCCTTCTCCCAACCATTGTGCAAGCTGCGACAGGTCTTCGCGGCTCCTCTTGAACATGAACATGACAAACTTGTTTTTGCCGCCTCCCAGCATCGCCGGCCGGAACATGGCGCTCGCGATTTGCGCAAAGTTGCTCCAGGACGCGTGGCCGGCTACCATCACGAACGGGGCCTCTGGGGTGAGAAACGCGGACGATGACTTGTGGAGGTACGGCGGCGAGGTGCCAATGTTGTCGACCGCGAGGCTGTACACTGGCCCTGCTTTCTTGAGCGTCTCCAGCACGTCCGTGGTCTTGTAGTCGATGACTTCGTCGGCGCCGAGCCCCTTGCAGAGCGCTGTCTTGGCCGTCGAACAGGACACCGTCACGTGGCATCCCAGGAGCTTGCCGATCTGTATGCCGAACGTGCCCGTGCCGCCGGACCCGCCGTTGATGAATATCTTGTCGCCAGGCTTGACGTGCGGCTTGATGGACTGGTAAGCCGTCAGGCCAGCCGTGCCGACCCCAGCGGCCCAGTCGAGGCTGGTGTCCTTGGGCAGCGGAGCGTAGGCGTCATGAGGCGCGACGACGTATTCCGACAGCGATCCCGGGGCCTTGAGGGGGTTCACGAGGGCCACCACGCTGTCGCCGACATCTACATCCGTGACGCCCTCGCCTACCGCGGCGACCTGGCCGCCGAGGTCCGTGCCGACGGTCTTGGGGAACTTGGTGATGCCGCGGGCCACCAGGCCCAGCTCGGGGAGCTTGTAGTCGGCTGGGTTGAGGCCTGCACTGACGACTTTGATGAGGATCTCGCCGGCCTTGAGGGATTTCTCGGATGGCCGCGCCGCCTGGTCGTTGAGCTTCAGGCCGGCGTTGATGTTACCGGGGGAGGCGACCTGCCATGCTCTCATGTGCTCGGCCATGCTGTGCAAGATGAGGTATCGATGGGCCTTTGAGAGGCGCGGATTCAGAGCTTTATTTCGATGGATGTTGATGCTTCCGCAGGCTTCTGGGCAGCTCGAGCAGCACGACGACGTATTATGATCTGCTCATGACGCAACAGCTTTCCTGCGTCCAGTCCCGGGAGCGGCCCCGCATCTCCGTAGCGTCCGCTGTCCAGTGGTCCGCCCCGTTGGGCAGACTCCACCCACGCACTCGTAAACTCTTAACACGGTGCTGCGCGGCGCCTTAATTGATGATAGATGAGTTCGGGTCGATTGTTAATCTGCCGAGGTGTCTTTATCGAACTTGGTAAGCCAACGTCCACGTTGCAGGGTGAGATGTACCAGCCGCGTACGGCCTCTCCAAAGCATAAAGGATGGGCGGGGATCGACTGATGCCATTGCGGCATGCCAATCGGCTGGGCTCCGCCTCCGGATCAGGTGAGAGAGATCATGGCCCGACAGTTGCTTTAAAGGCATGAAGTACGTACTTTGCGCTGCTAATGGTATATCGTATATTAGGTTTAAGACTCTAGAGACTTGGTCAGTGGAAAGAGCTGGATTCAGCCCGGCTGTTTCGTTTCTTCACATCGTCGCACGAGCGGACGAATGTCGAATCAGCATGAATACGAATGGGGCTGGAATTGAGTTCTTGACGATGGACCTGGCCTATCGCCATCTGTGTATTTTCCCATCCACCCACTCCGTCCTGGTGCCGTTTGAGGCCTGACTCGACTGCCAAAAACAGCACTAACAAGGCCGCGTGTGCATCGCCCCATTGGTGTCTGTCTTAGTCGGCTTCGGCATCTCGTGGGACGCACGATGGACGGAAATGCGGCATCTGGGGCACCGGCTGAGTCGGACAGAAAGCCATGTTTGTCTGGGCCAGGGGCAAGGCATCAATCTCTAAAATGATTCAAGACGCTGGCTGGCGCCAGTTCCCATTGTTGGAGTTTTGACTTCTTTCATCTCTCGCCATTTCTTTCGCGTTGGCTGCTTCTCTCGTTCACAGGCACCTTGCACTCACTCTAGACACATACTCTGTACATCGAACGCCTTCTTTCACGTCTCTCGACGCTCGTTCAATTTCTGGTCTCCTCTCGGGATCCAGAAGGAGTTGCGCCAGGCGTTTCGTTTTGAGCGCGCATCTTGTCGCATCTCGCCGATCAACTACCCGACTAACATCAAACGCTGCCATTCACAATGACCATCAGACTCTCATTGGCACTGTTTGCCCTGGCAGGCGGCGCTCTCGGCGCTGACCTGCCCTCAATCCAGATGAAGGCATGCCCCCTTACCGTTTCGTTGTCGTGTTCCTATGGCGATCCGGCTAACAGCCATCTCCAGGGCTCCAAGTTCTTCTACGAGAACGGCACCCAATTCTTCCTCAAGGGCGTCGCCTACCAGCAGGACACGTCCGCGGCCGGTGCCACGTCCACTAATGCGACCTTCGTCGACCCTCTCAGTGACGCGAGCATCTGCCAGCGAGATGTCCCCCTCCTCGCCGACCTCGGCACCAACATCATCCGGACCTACGCCATCGACCCTTCTGCGGACCATTCAGCCTGCATGAAGCTGCTCAACGATGCCGGCATCTATGTCATCTCCGACCTCAGCGAGCCGAGTCTGTCCATCAACCGCAACGACCCGGAGTGGAATGTAGACCTCTTCACGCACTACCAAAAAGTCGTCGATACGCTGGTTCAGTACCCCAACGTCGTCGGCTTCTTCGCCGGCAACGAGGTCAGCAACCAGAACAACAATACCGGCGCGTCCGCCTACGTCAAGGCCGCCATTAGAGATACGAAGAAGTACATCAAGGATAAGAACTACCGCTGGATGGGCGTCGGCTATGCTGCCAACGATGATCCCCCCATCCGCGATCAGATTGCAAACTACTTCAACTGCGGCCCGACGAACGAGTCTGCAGACTTCTTTGGCTACAACATTTACTCGTGGTGCGGAACGAGCGATTTCCAGTCAACGGGCTATAACCGTCTGATCGACTTCTTTCGGACGTATTCTGTCCCCATGTTTTTCGCCGAGTACGGCTGCAACCTCCCCAGTGGCGCCGCAGACCGTACCTTTGACGAGACCACCGCCCTCTACTCTTCGAACATGAGCGACGTTGTCAGCGGCGGCATCGTTTACCAGTACTTTGAGGAGGCCAACGATTACGGTAAGCCTCCTGCACAGTCCAAGACTTTCGCGGTACCGTCTCAGCATGCTAATCCACTATTCAGGCTTGGTGAAGATAAATGGCAACACGGCTACCAAGCTCAAGGACTTCTCTGCTCTCCAGCAAAAGGTCCGCACAGCTTCCCCCAAGGCCATCAGCATAGACGACTACAATCCGACCAACAAGCCCGCAAGCTGTCCGCAGGTAAACTCAACCTGGGCAGCCAGCTCCGTCTTGCCCCCGACCCCGGACCAGTTCGCATGCAGCTGCATGGTCAAGTCCAGAGAGTGCGTCCCGGCCAGTAATCTCACGACGAAGAGCTTCGGCGACATATTCGGCTACATCTGCGGCAAGGACGCATCGCTCTGCAGCGGTATCAACGGGAACTCGTCCACTGGTGTGTACGGCGCGTACAGCATGTGCGCCGACCAAGACAAGCTTGCTTTCGTCCTCAACGCCTACTACCAGAGTCTTAACAAGGCTTCGGGTGCTTGTGACTTTAATGGCCAAGCCAAGACTCAGGTCGCAACCAAGGAGGATAACTGCACTGCCGTCTTGGCCACCTCCAAGAACTCTACTTCGGATAACTTTGCAGTCACGGGAGCTCCTCTGCCTCGCGCCTTTACCCTAGGCGGGATTTCTGTTAGCGTGTACTTGGTCCTGGCCGTCGTTGGTGCTGGCATGGTTGCATTGTAGGCATCCATAGTGAGG
The DNA here is from genome assembly GCA_024340025.1 of Tolypocladium tundrense. Taxonomy (NCBI): domain Eukaryota; kingdom Fungi; phylum Ascomycota; class Sordariomycetes; order Hypocreales; family Ophiocordycipitaceae; genus Tolypocladium; species Tolypocladium tundrense. The sequence continues at coordinate 13,889 of JALHBX010000298.1, read as the reverse complement.
TATCTTGAGGGGTGGAACGCGAGACATGTACACCTATGTTGTAGATTATCATTTCTAGTTTGTAATACATCAGGTACGAGTACTTTTCAACAGCATGTATGAGATTTTAGCACTTCATTCGTCGCGTTCAATGCAGTTTAGCAGTGAAGCATCAGTCAGAGTGCGAATATAAGTGATCGGTCTTACTCTATGAATCTAGTTTTACAAGCAATCATATCCCACCGAGACATGCAGTAATCTGCAAGCTTCACCGCCATTGTTGAGCACGCTGCAGGAGCCAGTCCCTTATTGGCGTCAAATTGTTAAGCAACCTCTTAGATATATTGGCTTCAATGGGATGTCCAGAAAAGACGGTTCAGCAGTAGTCCAAAATATTATTCTGGCTGCTCCTTTCTTGGTGCATTTATTGCATGGTGAGCAGGAGGGGTCTGGTCATCCTCATATACTCGTATCGATGGCCGTGAAGGAGACTTGGCACAGCTTTGTTGTTTCTTTCTGCGACAATGTAGGCGACACATCTCACGATAAAGCAGCTCCTTGATTTGGTGCCTATAAAGAGGGGGTTGTCGGTGGCAGACGTGAGTCTCAGGTATTAACTCGACACTTGTAGTTGCCTTGGTAGCATCGGTCTCACATCTTCGCCTCTGCTATAGCTCGCAATACTAAAGAGCATCGTTGGCCCGACCCCTAAGCCCAAATTCTACTTTTCACTCGCATTTATTGACGAAGTCTCTACTTTATGTTTATTTACTTGGTAAAACCTTCGGGATTTTTATCCGGTCAACATGGCTACCGCTGCGCCAACCGCGAGTCTCATCTCCAGTGTCCCGGAACTCAGGAAATTTCTCTCATCTATCCCTCCTTCAAGCACTCTCTACCTCGACCTTGAAGGAAATCGTCTAAGTAGGCATGGCAGCATCACTCTCATCACCATTCTCATTCACCCACAAAATGCCGTTTATGTCGTCGACGTCTTGTTACTTGGGAATTCAACTTTCACTACGCCATCTGACAGCGCCGAGACACTTAAGTCTTTTTTGGAAGACTCAAGTATTCCAAAGTGCGTCTGGGACGTGCGGAACGACGCTGATGCACTATGGGCTCTTTATCATGTCAACCTCGCCGGCATCACTGATCTCCAACTACTCGAGAATGCGGCCCGGTCCGGTGACAAGACGTACGTCCACGGACTGGATAAATCTGTCCAGTCCAATCTCAGGCTCGGGCTCATGGAGATAAATCGTTGGCTCCGGACCAAGAAGGAGATGCGAAACCTGATGCCCACTGACATCTTTACTATCCGGCCCTTAAATCCCAGAACGATTCAGTATTGCGTCAACGATGTGATTCACCTGCCCAAATTGCATACTACCTACTTGAAGCGTATCCAGGGCGATTGGCTCGCCAAGGCCATGGAGGAGAGCGGACGTCGCGTGCTGGAAGCCCATTCCCCAAGCTATGAGCCCCAGTCACCTAAAAAGACGCTGGGACCGTGGGGTGCGGGATCGAACGAACGTGGTATGACATGGGAAGAAATGTTTGAAGAGCTAGAGGACGAGAGAATGGACGCCCTTGAGCAGGAAATGCTCGATTTGGATGATAAGTGTGAAGAGCTATGGGACCAGAGAATGGATGCCCTTGGGTAGGATATACTCGGATACGACGATGACGACTTTGACTTCTATGACTATTAATGGCGGAGCCTTTTGTCCTGATGCATGGCTACTTGGGGCAAGTCTGAATGATATGATTGCAGCGAAAAGCTCTCCCTACTCTCGCGCACGACGAGGATAACAGGAACATAAAATAGTACATCTCACTCGACGCTCCGATCTCCAGACTATTCCAAAGAGCCTTCCGGCTTATAGCTCTTGCTAGTGGACAGGCTCGGCTCCATCATATTTTCCCTTCCACAAGGCTAGACGTAACTTGGCTCAGGAGTAGTTAAGCTTTGTCGTTGTCCATCTCTTGATGCCAGAAAGTTGATACGAACGAGGTTACACATACTTGCAAGAGCTCACTAGGGGGTTTCTGAAGGCTGTCAATGCTGCCACAGTGACCTGTCGCTTGATACACGCCTCGGCTTCGGCCGTGCCGTCGGGGGCGCCGGCGTATGCAGCAGAGCGCTGCAGGAGAGCCAGAAGTTAAGGATTGGCTGGACGAGGGCTGTTAGGCCAGAATATATGCGTCAGTGAATGCGAGCTGATTGTGTGGATGGATTTACTGTGTCTATTGGTCAGATAATGCGCTGACAAACGGACATCTGCAGCAACAGCGCCTCTCCGCATGCGCGGCTCGATTCTAGACCGGCATGTCAGTATGAGGCCTACGTATCACCTGTCCCAAAAGGACAGCTGATAAGTAGGCAAATACCAATCACTGTGTCTGAACAATAGTCCCCCGAAGGCATGCGGTGTCACGCTCTTCCTCGCCAACACACATGCAGCCAGAGAGCCTTTATGCATAAATGGCCGCAAGCTCTTTACCAGGTGTAACTCAGATCTGTCAGTAAACGACCCACCAGTCAAAGCTTCACAATCTTCTGCAAAATCATACGTAGCGACCAGATTATTCTCAGCTCCATGCGTTCATCTGGCATCCATACGCCGACCTCGACCGACGAGATGACCTCGACCGACCACATGCCGCCGCCCACGTACGACGAAGCAACCACCGACGCAAACGCCGCGCCGCAGAGCGCGCAGAAGGAGGTCGGCGGGTTCGGGTTCCGCGTCGGCGGCGCATTCGTGGGAGTCGGGGTAGCCCCAGAGGGGCACGTCGTCAACGGCGTTGGCATCAGCCTGGGAACTGTAATGGTAGGGGTCGCGACGGGCACAAAAGCCAGGGTAGCAGCTGGAACAGAGGCCGGCGCAAAGTAGGAGGCTAGTCGTGGCTTGCGAGGGGGCGTTGGGATGGGTGTGGTTGGACAGAAGCAACCATATCGAGAGGCAGCTCGTGCCTTGGTGGTGGGTACGAAGTCGTGCTTTGTTCTTGCGACGTAATAGTTGGGAGGTTTGTAATACGTATTCAGGCTTCCAACATACGAGTTGTCAAGTACATGTAGCTATAGTCAAGTTGTTTCAGCGCGCGTCAGCATTATCAGCCTCAACGCTGTTTCTCCGCTATCCTATCTTCGTATCATGCTCCTACCCCCACGCTCTCGAGCGAATGAGATAAGTCTTGCCTTGGTCTTTACTGCTTACATTGAGTCTAGTCCCTTGACTAGTCTAGTCTACAAACCACATCTGCTCGCTCGGGAGCTCCGCCATGATGGTGACATGCGACAATAGCTTCGGGATCATGACCCATATGTAATCCTCCAGGTCTGGCCCGAAGGATTCCCGAACAGCCTTTTCCATCTCTGGATGCGTCTCCCAGCTCTCCTTTACGACCTCCTTCATCCGTGCGCGGACTTTGTCCGTCGCCTCCTTCCACGCCTCGCTGCTTTGGTCTTCGACGGTGAGGAGATGCTGCGTCACCTCATCAGCGGCAATCTTGCACGCAAGACCCCTCATTGTATCCAGTAGTCCTGCCTCTGCCTCGTCCACCTGAGAAATCATGACAGTTCTCTCCCTCCGGGCGCGCAGCGGGGTCTCCTCGACACTGATGTCCAGAAATGCATCCTCAATGTCTCCCTCGCCGACGTCCTCGACCTGCACCATGCAGCAAGTACGTGTCTGGTCCAATGTCGATGGCACGTCGTAGATCAGCGCGCACGTTCCCGTGTGGATGGATCGGCACAGCGGGCCATCCATGCGTTTGTCGTAGGCCAGCCTCTCTTCCCGCGTCCACGCGGGCATCTTCTTGGTGCGGTACCAGTCAAAGATGCGCACCCATCGACCTGATTCTTCTCGCAACAGTAATTGATCCTCTACGGGGTTGATCACGTCGGGCCAGGGATGCAGTGGTAGCCCCTGGATGTGCGCCTTCGGCACCAGGCGACAACCCGGGAGCCTTACTTTCAAGCCTAGAGGTGTTGGAATGCCCACATTTGCCAGGCTTTTGCCACTACTCTCGTCCTGGCCCTTGCCGAGGCGGACAATGCGCTCGTCAATGCCCATGACCGGATCGCTGACAGACGAGCCGAGCAGGCTCCGCGGCGCCCACCGCCACCCAGGCATGTCGAGAGTCTCCTCCACAAAGAATATCATCCGGACGGGCAGGCCGCCGTCAGCGCGAGACAGAAGCTCCCAGGCCCGAGCCATGCGGGCCTCGGCGTCGGGGACGGCTGCGATGTACCCGGTATCGAGTGCCATGAGGGTGGCGATGCACAGGGGCTCATCCGAGGCGACGGAGACGGTACGATAGTGCAGCGCGCGCTGAAGAAAGACGAGGGGTGGTGGTTTGTGCGTCGACTTGTCTCCGGACTCTGCAATTGTGCACAAGGTTTGGAGTTGGTTGAACTACGAACGTGTCGGATCAGTGGGTGCGTTCCGCCTTGAAGGGCATGGGATGTCTAGATTGGACTCGCCTCGGTCATAACGTCCTGCCATATGCGCATGTAGCGCGAGTCTTCACAGCCGACTTCGAACAGTCTCTGCAGTAAAGCCGAGCTGTCCACGGCACGATCTCCGAATTGGATGTATAGACTGCTTCCGAGCGCGCCCTCTGCCATAACCGTCAGTATGTCGTGCAGACCCAGTGAGTTTCAAGGCAACAAAGTACCTTGCAGCGTCCATAGCCGTCTCATCCACGGCGATGCCCCAAACGTCCTCAGGAGAAGCTCAGCCGGGTGCGTGCCTTCAGACTTGAAGGCCGCCAGCGAGGAATCCAGCACTAGAACGTGGGTTGCCTGGCGATACACATCTGCGATTCTTTGCAGTGCAATCAGTTTGCCTTCCAACTCCACGGGGCAGCAGAGGGTATCGACCCATATTCGGTATGGGGCGCTTTGCCCTGTCTTGTTCGTCTCTGCTTGTTCCTGTACTAAGGCTGTCATGTGGGCGAGCCTCGCCATCTGGCACCTGGGGAGGGAGTTGCGATTCGGGTTGCCCAGGCCATCAGCCCAAACCTAGCAGGAAACCAAATTCAGAAGTTGTCAGGCTTCGAGTTGCTTTGCAGCACTCACGTGTGATAGCGCCACGTACGACGTACCCGGCGTCCATGGCTCAGCAATGAGTCGCAGCCCATCCAGACCATCCGAAGACTGTTCCACTCGTATCACAGGATAGGAGCCATTTGAGCGCAAGATGCTCAAGACCGATGATATGTCAACCTCAATATGGACGCATTCACAGTCGCCGCTAACATGCCGTGGCTTATATGTGTCAATGTCCATCTGGAACGCCCTGCAGGCGTGCAGCGAACAACCCTGGTGATCCCCATGCTGCTCCGGCATCTTCAGCCGGCTCATGTAGTGCATCGTGAAGACACCTTGGAACTGCGACCGGATCTTCTCAATCTCGCTCGGGCACCAGCCGATCTGCAGCATCTGCGCCTCCAGGTCGCCCCCGGCCTTGATGTAGTCGCGGTACCAGTTCAGCCCGACGATCGGCAGCTCGATCCGGGGCTGGGCCAGCGTCGTGGCCGCGTACAGGCCCGTGGAGAACAGCTCGCCGAGGGCCGCTATCGAGTTGCGGATGCGGTAGTCCACGTTGGTCTGGATCAGGTGCAGCATGACGACGGAATAGTAGAGGCAGTCGCGGAGGTAGAGCAGCCTCTGGATCATGTCCGGGGCGAGCTTGATCCTCTCCAGGATGAGCTGCGACTTCTCGAGGACGGCGGCGCCGGTGAGATACCTGACGCCTTCATCTTCGAGCACGCACTCCTTGTAGAGCAGCGCAATCTCTCTTGTCGCGTCAGCTTCGTCGATGAGCCGCACGCCAGGCGCCACTTCGTTCAGGCCCAGAAACTCGGCCACGAGCCCGAAGAAGAGCCACGTTTGCAGAAACGGCTGCAGCTCCTCCCGCGGCGTTGGGTAGAGGCCTTCCAGGAAAGGCTGGTCTGCCGGCGTTGGGACTTCGGGGATCTGGCGCAGGCCCATGGGAACCAGTCGCGACAGGCCTTTTCGCTGAGGGTACATGCGATACACGCCGCCGTCCCATGCTTCGGCACACACGTATGGGCATCTTTCGGTTGGCGCAGATGGCTCGTCCGGGACGCAGAGTAGATCCATGAAATCCCACTCGAGTCGCGACGGGCGATGTGAGGCAGAGTTGGGCTACGATGTTTGGCTTGTCTAAAAACACCGCAGCTCGCTGTCGTGGCAGTTGACGGCGGGGTAAGCAGTTCAGCTGAGGTCGGGTGACTCGGCGCAGCCCAGGATATCAGGATGAATTAGATAAAACAAGGTAGTAATCTCTTTATTTCATAGCATGTAGTGGCACACGATGCATCTCTGTCCAAGAGTATATACCTGCCGAAGAAAAAGGGCTCCCCTAGTTGACATCTCAGCCGCTGGGTTACCCCTGGTAGAAGAACTCATTGACGCCTGTGCTGTTTCTACAGTGTTATACTAGTTTTTCTCTAAAAGGTTTAAAATACAAGGCCAATATCCCTGGCGTCTCTATTGACGTGGATTGTTCTGTTGCTTCTATGAGATCGTTTCTTGGCTGCTCCCATTCACTGCCGGGGGCGTTTTCTCCATCGTCGCCTTCCTCGACACGGCCATCTCGGGCTCCTCCGGGATAGTCGCAAACTTGGTGAGGACTTTCTTCAGGGCGGGCCGCCGGATCGGCTTGCTGAGGAACTCATCCATGCCCGACTCCATGCATTCCCTGACGTTGCTCTCCTCCGAGAAGGCGGTCAGGGCAACAATGGGCGCCAGGTAGCCCATCTTGCGGATAAGGCGAGTCGATTGCAGACCGTCGAGGTTGGGCATCTGGATGTCCATGAAGATGACGTCAAAGTGCTGGTTCTTTTCCATGTTCGCCTTGACCATCTCGTAGGCCTCTTGGCCGTCCTTGGCAATGGTGACGTCGTAGACGTCCTCGAGCTTGAGCATCCTGCTCACGACCTCGATGTTGGTCGAGTTGTCGTCTGCAACCAATACGCGCAGCTTGCCTTGGCCCTCCTTGTTCGCCATGGCCTTGTCGATGGCGGCCTTTTGATCCTTCTTGTTGGCAGGAGGTGGATTCGGGTTCGACGCGAAGAAGGGCGCGCTGAGGCCAACGAGGCGAGGCTGTTTGTCCTCCAGCACGCTGGACGTGGTGTTGCTGGCCTTTTGTTCGGGGGGAGCAGCCGTTACGCTGCCGAGCGAGTTGCGGTGGGTGGAGTCGCTGGCAGACCCAGTGCTAGGGGGTCTGGACTTTGTACTGCTCGACGCAGTGCTCGGCACGCGGTCCTTGACGTACCTGAGTGGTATGCGCATCGTAAAGGTCGATCCTACGTCCGGGGTGCTCTTGATGGTGATGGTTCCGCCCATCAGCTTGGCGAGCTGTGAGCAGATACTCAGGCCGAGACCCGTGCCGCCAAACTTTTTGCTGAGACCCAAGTCGCCCTGCACAAAGGGCTCAAAGATTTTCTCTTGCATGTGCTCGGGGATACCTCGGCCTGTATCCTCAACCTCGAACTCGAACATGTACGGCTTCGCGTTCGGCGGCGGCGGCGTCGGCGACCTCTCCCTGACGTGGACGTGACGCGTCGCCTTGGGGTCCATGGGGTTGATCGAAAGAGCCGTGCCGCCTTGCATCGCCACGCCGGGGGCATTCGTGGCCCGGGAGCTGGCTGAGTTTGCAGATCCAGAGCCGTGCCTGTGCCGGCTGCGTCCGGCCCTCGAAGAGCCGTTCTTGGAAAGGGACGATTTCCTGCTCTCGTCGCTGCTCTGCTCGATCTCGCCGACGCACCGAATCCTGAGCTCCACCTTGCCTCCTTCGGGGGTAAACTTCAGACTGTTGCTGACAAGATTGATGATGACCTGCAGGATTCGGTGCTGATCTCCCCAGAGGTACGCGTCTTTGACGCGGCCCATGCCTGGAGGGCCGAGGGCCGGTAGTCCCATTTCGAGGCTATTCCGGTCCGGTCCGGGGTTTAACTGGGCATGTTCCACGTCGGAGCCGAGAAATGTCACGCTGAAGGCTATCTTGCCCTCGCGCACCTGCTTGTCAAAGATGGACAGCATCTGTGACCTGATGTCGCCCAAGCGGAACTCTCTGCCTTCGAGGCTGACCTGCTGGCCGATTTGGTTCTTGGAGAAGCTGAGGAGATCCTCGAGAAGGTGGAGCAGGAGGTCACCTAAGGCCAGTCAGCACATTTCCACCCCATTCGAGGTATAGAGGGCAGCATACCTGATCTGTAGAGAGTCTTGAGCGATTGTTTTATGTGCACAATATCGTCTTCCTCCATGCAGACGGCGCACATGCCCATGATGCCGTTGAGGGGCGTCTTGAGCTCGTGAGAAATGTTGGCGATGAAGAGCGTCTTGCTCTCATTGGCAGCCTCGGCGGCCCTCTTGCTTATCTCGAGCTCTCGGGTCCTCTCGGCAACCTTTTGGTCCAGAGACGTGTACTGCTTCAGCAACTCGTCCGTCATCTCATTGAAGGTCTGCGTGAGCTCGGTCAGTTCGTCGGTGACGTAGTGCTTGCGATCCTCAACGCGACCGGGGATCTTGAACACGCGGCGATGAGAGTCGACCTCGGCCTGCGTCATCGGCTTCTTCCTCTTCTTGATCTTGCGACGAATGCTGGCAAACATGCCCTTTTTGGATCCCGCAGAGCAAGTGCCGCCCGAGCTCGGATTCTCGGTGTCAGAGTCTTCGAGTTCATTCTCGTACCCTGGCGGAGAAATGGACTTTTCGGTGGCGGCCTTGAGCCGTCGGATGGGCATGACGCTGAGATGAGCAAAGGGAAACACCACGAGAACCACAAGGCCCGCAGTGCCGAAGACGCACCCGAGAAGAATCTTTCTCAGCGTGTCAATGGGCCCAAAGGCCTCGCTCTCGGCCTTTTCCACGACAACGGCCCAGTCGACGAGGGTGTTCTGGGGACGGGCAACACCAACGGCCACGCGGATGCCTTGCTCGTTAGTTGTGGACAAGATTGCGGTGGAATTGTTGGGTTGTGAATTGTTCCGGCTGTAGACATCGACCAGGCTCGGGTACTGCGACAGCGGAAAGCGGCTTGCAAAGTCACCGGTCCGGAAGTCCCGAGTGGCATGGCGCTGGTCCTGTCCGTCAACCGGGACCGGGGGGAGGACGAAGCGGGCCTCGGATGCGGCGAAGGCGTCCTTTGGCGGAGAAAACGTGCCGTTGCTGGGGCCCAGGGATGTGTTGAACTTGTTCCACGGAGTGGCGGGCCCGACGAGGAGGACCATGCCGGACGAGCCCAGGCCTTCGCGCGAGGTCTGGACCTTGATCAGCGAGGCGGCCGAGGCGACCAAGGTCATATAGCCGATGATGAATCCCGTGTTATTCAGCGACCTGATTGGGATGGTGAGCGAGACCAACGCAAACGTTTCGTTGACCATCATGGGGCCAAGCAGGAGCCCGCCATTGTCGCCCAGCTTGCGGCCGGGGAAAGCGTAGACGCTGAAGGCCGGCGTCGACGGCTCGTAGGGATTCGGGTATCCGAGCTTCTCGTACGTGACGTTGGGATAGAGAGCCGGCGGGTAGCCGTGCTCGGTGTCGCTGAGATTGACCCTGGAGCCATCGGGCGCCGGGTAGGGGAGCTGGATGTTGCTGTACTGCTTGCCCACGCCGGTGCCCGTCGCGTTGAGGAGGCCGAACGAGTTGCCGGTGGCATTCCTGGAATACAACCTCGCCTGGAGCAGGCCGGTGACGTCGCCGGTGCTCATGGCGCTCCGCAGGTCGGCGAGGGCATTCGCAAAGGGATCGCTGGCATTGCCATTGTAGAAGTCGATCAGGCCCCGCTGGAGCAGGACGCGGGTCGAGATGCTCTGGCAGAGCGTGCCGAGGAGGTCGATCTCGGACGCGATCCGGGCGGCCTTGAGCGACGCGGTCAAGGAGAGGCCGTCGGCCTCGACGCCGACGACGAAGCTGTGGACGTAGATCCACGTCGGGACCGAGACGATGGCGAGGCCGACGAGGACGGCCAGGATGACGAGCGCGGCCAGCTGGTCCCGGATGGCGACTCTCATTGCCAGGAACGTCGGCCTATCGTTCGCTGCGCAGCATCCTGGTCGACGGCCGTCGTCGTGCGCCGTCGTCGTGCGCCGTTGCTGTGCGCCGTCGCTTGCGCGCCGCAGAGGCAGAGGCCCTCTCGCGGGCAGACGGGTAGCCGGGTCGGCGCGCGGGCGGAGGAGCGCGCAATCGATTGAGCTGCGCGCCGGAGCCGAGGTGTTGTTGCGCAAAGCAGAGCGAGATGGAGCGATCGACGGAGGACGGAAGACGGAAGATAGTCGCTGACAACTGACAGCGTGCGGGGCCCCAAGGGGTCCTCGACTCCTCACGACCTGCACGTGGGCGGAGACAGCGGCAGAAGGAACGAGTAAGTTGTCAAGCCACCTCGGATATGCCAAGGTAGTCGGGGCTGACGGCCTGATCTGGGCGCTGCCGCCAGGGGCCGGGCCAAAGACTCCGGGAGCGCCATGCCTGATCGAGGCCTGGAGGGACGAGAGGGTGTTCTAGATGGTGTTCTAGACTCCCTTGCGAGTGTATCATGCCGCGGGTTAATATTACCAGCATCCTAGACAGGGCGCTTCCAGCGGGATTCTCCCTCGTTTAATAAAAGGTGCCTGGTCCCACTCGGATCGGCGATTCGAACATGTCGCCCGCAGTCTTGACATGGAAGGCCTCGAAAGCCGCATACGAGGCCGAGATGTGTACGAGGAGCGATGCTGCGCTGTCGGCCGGGTCCACGCGTCGCTGCATCGTGTCCGCGAGACCGTGCCGTTGTATGAGACAGGGCTCTCTTCCGCGATAGGCATAGCTCCAAGCGAGTGATGCATCTGAGCCGCTTCTGAGGAACCGTTGAGCTGTTCCAGTAGCAATCAAGCTGGGTCGTCGGTACGGAAGAGTCTTTACGTCTCTATGCATGGATATATTGCATCACTACTCCGTTTCCGCCAGGGTACGTCACGGAGTCGAGGCAACAAGCCCGGTGCTTAAATCTCTAGTAGAGCAGCATATCGGCGCGGCTCTACGGGACGGACCGGACAGACAAGGACCCACTCGGACGCCGCCCAGCCCGGCCGGGGTCTTGGCACCACCGGGAGAGCCGGTGTTGACGACATCGCAGCGTTGCTACCTGTGGCACTGCGCAGACCGAGCTCTGTATAATAAAGCCCCTTGAACACGCTGTGTCGATGCGCTGCTGCTCGACACGGCCTTTCTCAAAAGCCTTTGTCGTCAACGCTCCTTTGAGAACGTTTCACTGGTCGAGCCATGGCCACCGCGCGGTCCTCGGAGTGCCTTTGCGAGCCGAAAATGGCTGCAATTAATTCCACGTTGGTCCATAGATCCCTCTTGTTGGTTTCCCCGTATTATGAATCCACGATCGACAGGCACCCGTTCGTGCATCACAGGAGATTTGGGATGGAGGTAGTGCTTCACTCACACGCATTGACACATTAAGGAACGGTACATAACAAAACTGCTCTCAGTCCCATCTCAACCAGGTAATTTAACCCAGCCTCACTATCGTCAGCAGCATGAATGAGTTCCATGTGAGCTGTCATGTCCGACTGCAGACGGGTGTCTTTGTAATGCCCTTCTTTGTTATACACATCTCACAAGTAACTGGGACAAAGACGCCTGGAAGGCAACTATTTCAAGTCGTGGAACAATGGACGTCAAGCATGGGCCAATCGCGTGTTACACATCCGGCGTTTGCTCACCGGCCCCGATGCCTCATCAGCGAAGCCATTGTCGCGCATCACGCTCCACGTTTCCTTTCTGTGTACCAACTAACGTCATCTCTTTGTCTGCTCATCTCTTCAAGAGGATACTCATCAATCAGCCATGCGCACTTGCGCCATCCGCATGTGCATCAAATCGCATCATAGCAGTGAATAACAGGGCAGTTGCGTCACGATATACACCAGCTTCATTCACTGCCGTATCATCCGTCGGCGCGCAATGAATATCGCCTGTCTGCGCATGACGGGACCCCGAGAAGCCGCTTTTCACACCATCAACACTGAGACTCGGAAACGCATCGAACTTGCCGCTTGCACCAGCCACCGCGCGTGAGAAGATAGGCATCGCGAATAGACAACTGCTAAACCGTCTGGGAAAGATCTGGCAGAGACACTCTCAGAGAAAATTCTTTTACGAGGCGTGTTGTCTCGTGACATCTATCGGCCAGAGCTGCAGACGCTGCAGACAGACCGCACGAGGAGACACGGCGCGCTGCTGCGAGAGATTCAGGGGCACCGAGGAAGATCGGGCGATTGAGCTGGCCATGGCGTATCAAAGCCTCCCGGCTGAGCCTTTGAGGGCTGCGGGGGAAATAGCAGGAGACACGATCAACGTGGCTATCGAGCAAAGGGGCGAACAAGGCGAGCATCCAAATTCATTCCCTCGGAGACTGTAGCTAACAAACAATCAGCCAAACAAAGCCCTAGTGACACACGTACGGCACCTCCAGCAGACCAGACGGCGCTCCATCTCTGCGGCGGCGGCTCAGACTCCGACAGCGAGCAGGAAACCGACGACGGCTGCGAAAGCCACTATGACGAAACCTACGGCGACGAAACCCAGTACGACGACACTCAGTACGACGACACCCAGTACGACGGCAGCGACGAGGCGTCCTCCCACACCGACGACGAATGGGTTCTGCTCCACGGCTTCCAGGGCGCCGTGCCCTTTCTCCTCAGCAACGTCGACACGTTCGAGTCCGCCGTGCAAACCCTCCTCTCGCTGCCGCCCGGCTCGACGGCGCCGTACGTCCTCGTGCACTTCAACGCGCGCGAGGGTAAGCTCGTCGAAGTCACAGACGAGCTGGGCAGCGGTTTGGAGGGGAGGGCGGCGGGCTACATCGCAGAGCACTGGGACCTCGATGAGGAGGAGGAGGAGGAGGAGGGCATAGAGCACCCAGCCGACTGCTGCGCGCTGTTTGTCCGGCTCAAGGGGGAGGAGACGCCGGCGATGTGGAAGCCGACGGAGGGCCAGCTCAAGGCGGACGTCGCCCAGATCAAGCACACCTGCACGGACATCAACAAGCCGCAGAGCCGCGGGCCAGCATCCGCCGCGTACATCTCCTTTCCCAAGATCACGGGCCCCGGCGGGCCGCACATCCGCCTCTGGGACGCCGGCCAGTACATCCCCTACATCCAGACGGCCGTGGACGTCTTGCTCGGGCGCGGCGGCGACGACAGCCCCCGCCACACCGTCCTCCAGCTGGCCAAGGCCTCGGACGACAGGGTGGCCTCCTTCTCGCGCTCCTACTGCGTCGTGCCCCTGCGGCCCAGCGACGTGCAGGCCATCCACCCGCGGCAGCAGGCCGAGGCCATCTTCCTGAGGCAGTACCCGCTGCTCCCGGCGCAGATGGCGCTCGTGCTGCCGGGCTTCTACCCGGAGCCGACGGCCGGCATCGTCAGCGTCGTCAGCGCCGCGGACCTGACGCCGCACCAGCCGGGCCGGCTGCCCAACGCGATCCAGCACATGCGCCGCATGGTGACGCAGTTCCTCGGCGACGAGGCCGTCGGCGTGCCCTACGTGCGGCTGCTGTGCGGCGACGCGACGCTCGACCCGGCGCGCGTCGACCGGCGCCAGGTCACGACCCTGATCCCCATGTCCGACGCCGTCATGGACGAGGGCGCGACGCCGGCCGTCGAGGTCTGCAAGGCGCTCACGCGCTTCGTGGACACGGCGCCGCGCTTCATCGTGCTCTACCCGCAGTACAAGCCGGGCGAGGTGCACATGCACGCCGGCTGGCCCTCGGACGCGCCGCCCGAGAAGCGCCTGCGCCCGCTGCCGCCGCTGTCCTCCACGGCCGACGAGTTCCGCGCCGCCGTCGCCGAGCTGTCGCGCGCCGTGGGCGGCGGGGCCG